>VXBW01001548.1:1986162-2138765 GCA_013400375.1 Thinocorus orbignyianus
TCCTCTCCCCCCCCCCCCTTCAACCCCCTCCCCAAGCCAAAAAAAAAGAAGAAAAAAAAGAAAGAAATGCTGAATTCGATACACGGCGTTTTGCTGCCTTCCACATTCACAACTTACACTCTAGTTGTCTGTCAACAATACGAACAGGTAGCTTGCAGTCCATTAAACAAACACAGTGCCCCCCTCACTTTTATTTGACATTTTATTTGGCTGTGACAAATGAGCAGCAGTTGGATTATAACATAATTTGTCTTGTCTTTATTACCAGCACAAAGGACACCATTCATTAATTATTCTGCCGTTGCAGCTTAACACTAACTGGAAAGGTCCCTCTTCGGACAGATGGCGGGGACGATGTTATTTATATCAATCAGCCAAAATCCTCAACAAGGATTACTGTTCCTGAGACTACAATGATTTATTTCTTTTTACCTCACCCTCCCTCAACCCCCTTCTGCTTTCAGAGATTTCTCTATAAAAACGAAATTTGATGGGAATCTTAAAGCAAAGCCATATTTAACCTGTTAGCTTGCAAAACAACATGCATGCTACATCAGTTTAACTACACGATATTAGTTGCATATTTTGAATTCTTTCAGCTTTTTCTTTTTCTCTTTTTTTTTTCTTTATTTTTTTTCTTTTTTCTTTTTTTATCTTTAATTCCGTGGAAAAGATTAACTGAGGGTCTCGGAGCAGCAAGTTCAGCAAAAGTTTGCCTTTTCTGTAACACCATACTGCTGTTGTCCCCAGAGACCACCGGGATCAGGAAATAGTGCCAGCTGTCAGGATTTCTGTCTCTGATAAGATGAGATGACCCACCTTATTACACAGAGACCAGCAGTAGACCCTTCTGCGAGATGAACTCGGATGTTTATTAAAACTCCGGGCTAAACTGAGGGTCAAATCATACAGCAGACAGATGCTCATCAATTCCTACTGGATGCAAGTCTTTATTCGGTATCAAGGGGTGGAGGGGTTTTACCTCACTCGTTCTGTCTTGTTAACGAGCCTGCCCGACGCGTGATCAAACAGTAATCATTTCGACCGTCCTGATCCAGATGTAAAAATCATCTGAGCATCGCTTTGCAGGGTCTCAGGAACGCTGCCCTGGCTCGCACACGCTCCCTTTGCAGCAGTGATCCGCAGGCATTTGTGTTATCGCGTCACTGCTGAGACGTTTAAAGTTTTATCCAAGTTGCCCATACTGTTAATAAAGCCTAAAATACAGAAACTTTCATTGTCTGAAGAAATTATTGGTATAACCTTGCTATCCTGATTAGTTTGCAAATATTAAAAGTCCCATCAAGACAAATATCAGCAACATGCAAATACCCTTGCAGGTTGTGATTAAGATTTTAAATGTATCCTTTTGCTTTTAGTTAATGAAAAACAAAGTCTTGGAGGATCTAAGTTGTAATTTATTAAACATGAAAGGCTCCTTGATGAAATATAGAAATGAGATATATTTTGCATTTCAAAGATTTAAGCTGACAACTTACTTGCATGCAAATAAGAGCAAGATTTGTAAAAATATTTGAAAAGAAATTATTCCTGAATGTACTTATTACAATAATGTGGCATGTAGATAAGAGAAACACACAGCATTAAAAGACATTCATTTCTCCAAAGTCTTAAAATTAGCTTCTTTCTGCCATTGTGTATTAATGTTCTTCTTCAGGAATGCAGCATATTAAAGAACTGAACAGAATTAGTAATAAATTTGTTAATTACAAATTTAAGCAACACAACTGTGTTGTTTTCCCAATATGTTTTTTTTCAAAAGCAGAATTGCTAATGCATTTTAATCATTTATGTATAAACATTTGAAGATAAAATATTCTGAAGTTTATCAATTTCAAGAGCTGTTTATTTGCTGGCAAAATAGGGCATGTTATACAACATATATCTTATCATTTTTGCTCATCAAATCCCCATTTGCTGAATGCAAATTTCTCTGGTCTAAGTGCTCTTGCACCTCAATTTAAATGAATAATAGGATAGACTCTATTAAAATCGGTTTAAGGTTGCCATGGGTGACATATCAGTAGGGTTAAAATGAGAAAAAAGGTCACAGAGGCAGTCCTTACAACCTGGTTTTTTTTATTATGATTATAATGAAGCATATGTAAGTATCTATGTAGGTTTAAACGACAACATATTGATATTGTAGGCGATATTAGTTTGGGGATCTTTTTACTTCTTTTTTCTTTTTTTTAATTTTTCAGACAACGTCGCCAGCACCAAATAAATGTGAAATCATAATGTCATCAATAACTCCGGGAATGTATTCACTTGCACTCAAAATTAGAGAGTAAGCCTCAGTGCAATAACGCTGTAGACTGACAGCTTGTGGATTTGTAGAAATAACAGAGAACTCAGAAAAAGACTGTACTTTTGCTGCGGCAAATTCTTCATTTCAAGGAACCAGCAAGGTACTGTAATCATATTAACAAAGCAGCCAGAAACTATACCCAAACACCTCATTTAAGAAGAATTTTGAGTCTTCAGCTAACCTGATTTATGGGATTATGCATGCAGTTATTTGATAAGTATTGAAAATACTACCACTTCACACTGAAGGCTTCCTTGATCTATCTTTTTGTGCGTGTGTCATAGTCTTATCCTGTTTAAAGCTTAAAAAATACCGCTTCTGACCGTTCCACAGACTTAAAGAATAAAGTAAAATCGCAACTTTCCACAATTTTTTTGGATCCTTTAAAAGTCAAATCTATTTATTGTAGCAGTCCTCTTATTGCTCACTTTTTCTTTTTTTTTCTTTTTGTATTAAGCATGATTTTATTTGGATTTCACAGACCCAGAATTTTGATACAAGGAAGCGTTATATTTCCTCTTTTTTTTTTTTCTTTTTTCTCTTTTTAACCTACAATAAGAAGAAAAATCTCCTTATTTGCTAAGGTTACAGTGTTAGTTTAATTTTCATAGGAGCAGTGGAATATTTTGAAGTGAGTAACATTTACCAAGTCATTAGTTTTATGCAAACTAGGAAGGAAGATGAAAGAAAAAAAATTATCAATTATTTATAGATTGTTAAAATGTATCGTCGTGCAGTGCTACTGTATAGAAATGACAATTAGCCAAACTTACCTTCTATAATTAATAATGCATACATTATGCTCTTTGGGCAACTAATCACCAGTTCTACAAATTTGTTTGACACCGCTGATGATACCTAGCGCTCGCACAGGTTAAAAGAGAAGGGGAACAACGTTCTCCCGTGAAGGAATGGCCAGCTTGAGCAGAATTTCAGCTATACTTAAACTCGTGCCGCGCTCCCGGTTGACAAAAAAATGGTGGTCTACCAACGCGCCTGACAACCTGATTGGCACATGTGAAATTCCAAACCCCAAGGCTTTTCGCGGAAAAAATAATAAATAAATAAATAAAATTAACCAAAAAAAAATAAATAAAAAGGTCTCCCAAACTGGCGGGGTTGACTGATAACACTGCAAGCAACCCACCGCGTTTGTCACCCTCTGCCTCGACTCGAAGCTTTCGGAAGGCGGGAACAGCAGTGCTCCTTATGTCCAAGCTACTGGCCAGGCAGGCGCGGATCAGCAGGCCACGCTGCGCAACCTGTTTCCCCGGCGGTACAGATTTGGAAACGGCAGATTATAGCTCGCGAGGGGCAGCCGCTCCATTCGCACCTCTCAAAACAACAGGCAGGGCTGCCACACTTTTCAGCTGAGAAGGACGGGGCGGGCGAGAGGAGGCAGCACCGCCACCGGAGGGAAGGCAGGCTTGCGCCGCATCCTGGTGGCGTAGGGTGAAGGTGGTCCAGGTGACTTCTTCAGTGTGACCTGGTTTTCTCCTCTGTCTCTTAAGGATGGGTTCTTAAGCATCGTTTTTTTTCCTTGAAACTGGTTGGTTTAGTTTTTTTTTAATCCCTTGACAAGTTTTTTTTTTTACCCCCCTTTTTTTATTTTATTTTTCCCCCTCAGAAATGTGATCTTGTGACACAACGCTTAGCATCAGGTCTCTCACTGAAATGTCATGGATTGCCATCCCCTTTTTATGGGCTTCTAAGAGTGTCCTGATGGTAGTTGTGGTGGGATTTGGTCACTTAGATGCTGGCAGCTCTTAGCATGGGAGAGTTACCCTGTTATATCCACCTTACCCTCCAACTGCGCCAAGGTGTGAGGATCTTCTGGGACACTTCATGCCCCATCTCAGGTGTCCCAAGGCACCTTAAATGGCACTAGATGCATCGTATTTTAAATAAATGTATTTACCTGATATAGCTGGGAATTTATTTCTATATTTAGAGGTTTTATGTGCAGATGTGCAATCTAGCTCACTAGCCTTTGCTCTCAGAGGTGGATCGTGCTCCATCCCTACTGTTGTCTTCTACTGTCAAAGGGCTGGGAAGGTGCATGAGGGATTTGGGTATGTACAGGGAACATTGTCCCAGCACATCTTGACAAAAATCTCCCATTATGAAAATAATTTTGATCTATAACTACAGATCTTTCAATCTATGGGGTACAGCTGCTCCCATGGCTGGTGGCTTGCATTGGATGTGAACCAACATCATGCTGAAGAGACCAGGTAAATCGTCATTCTGTGGTTCCTTAGCTTTGTCCCACTGATTTTACTGCATGATTTTCAAGGGAAGATTCCCTTTGCGAAACGAAATGGTTCCTACCTTGTGTTAAGCTCCAGTAAGAATTTGCTAAAAGCTTTGATCACAGGCTACCTGTTAATGCACAGAATACTAAAGAGCCCTCCACAGTCACGGGGGGCAGTACCAAATTATTATTATTTTTTATTTGTTATAAGCATACTATTTGTAATAATTTATGGACATTCTTGAATTTATAAATATCAAGACTTTGCCAAATATTTTAACTATCCCTCCATGGCAAATTGTCTTTAAATACTGGCTGGTTTTGCTTTTTAACATTTACTTGTGGACCAGAAACACTTGCAGTCTATTGCCCCTGGCCTTCTGTGAGAATGTTAGTTAGCAATGCTCATAAAAACTCAATTCATCAATGTGAACATAATTTGCTATGAACAGAAAGCTCACAAAAGGGTGAATTTGTCAGATAGACAGGTGGCCTGAGATCTCTCCCTGATACTGAACGATATGAATAATAGATTCTGGTAAATGTATGCCAAGACTTGAGCTGTAAACACAGCTGCCTCCATTCCCTTCCAGAATAACAGCTTCGAGAACGAAAGCACAGGAACCACAGTTCCACCTGAGGACTGAGCCTGTGCACGTTCACACACACACACACAAACACACACACACACACACACACACACAAATTCAATGTACTTGCCGGCTCACAAAGAAAACAAGCCCCAGAAAAAGGACACAGCCGTCCCCAGCTTCTTTTGCAGACCCTTGTTCTGAACGGATTTTAACATGTGTGGAGAGCAGAAGGAGAGAATAATAGAAAACATTTAAAATATATTTTAAAATATCTGCAGTCACGGAAATAAATCTTTCTGTAATCCAAATGAAAAAAACAACAACAACACAACAAACCAACACCCAAACCCTCAGCTGGCTCTTGTAGGTAAAGGATGCGGGCATAAAAGAAAGAAAAGTGTCACAATGTCACAGCTGAACACTTATAAAATAAAATTATAGAGCTTTTTTTGCTTTGATACTTCTTCTAAAAATTAGTTGACTGTAGTGATCCCAGCTAGACCTGCGCAATTTTTAGTTTTTTTTAATTATTATTATTTTTTGTTGCAGGCTATTGGTATTTATTTACACTGCATTCAGTTTTAGCTGGGTTTTTCCAGCTTAAATCATTAATTACTGTCCATAGACTAGGGTAGAAAGATATTATATGTGCAAAAATGACCTTTAGGCTTTTCTAATGAACAGCTTTCTGCTGGATGGTTGCCCAACATAACTTTGGAGCAGGCTGAAGTCTGTTCCAGGCAATCCCAACGACCGGCGGTACAAAAGGGTCACTGTAATGTTTGGAGACCAGTGGGAAGGACCTAATCCCAGGTCAGACCTCTCTGGCAGCACCATGTAGGTGGGAGGAAAAGAACCACAGGACAGTGACCAGCAAAAAAACAACCCCAAACAAGTCTTCAAACAGACTCAGTTGGGGCCAACCACGTTCATTTTGAGAGATCATTAACAGCGTGGTACAAATGCTCTGATGCAGTTGACTTTAAAGGGCAGACGTGTAATGTATTGCAGAAGAGAATGCCTGGCTGAAGGGCTCTTTTTGGGCTACCAAAAGCTTATAATTTTTGCAGTTTTAGCCGAGGACTCTCCACTCCATTATTTGCATGGTCAGGGTTTAATATATTTTTCCTCTTATAGGTATAAGACAAAGGACTTTTCCCATACTAGCATGTTTTATTTTGGGGATAAGGCAGGCTCCTTATTTGATCCTCCCCTGGCAGTGATATAGCCCAGGAAATGAACTGGGAATTGTATCATCTGAAGTTCATACATGTTTGTTAATATTTGTTATTTAGGGAGGATGCTTCTCTGTAATGAGTTGGCGAAGGTGAGAGACATGTAGCACTGAATGCAGAACCAACACATCCTAAAGCTCCCCAAATGTGACCGCATATGAGATATTAAAGGCAAAATGGAAGTTCTGAACAAATGAAATCACTGTCAGAATAATAAAAGAGAAATGAGCTATGATCTAATCTGTTTTCTAGCAGTGTCACAGAGGAGCTATAATAAAAGCTATTTGCAAAGTTCAGAATCATTTCCCGTGCAAAGCCATTCACACATTGTACGACTCTGGACAAATGGAGGGGGTCTTGGCTTTGCCAAAAATTTGTCTGTGGCTAGTTCACTATTAGTTTTAAGTTTGTGCACCTACATTTCCCAGTTGGCTGCGATTTTAAAGCTCCCTCCCTCTTTGAGATGGCACATGAACTTGTGCACCTGGCTTTCTCCCTCTATTTTTGGTATATCCTCTTCACCCCTTCCCGATGACAACATCCAAGTGTAAAGGACAAACAGAAAAAGCATAAAGTCATATCTCTGGATGCTTATCTAACCTGCTTTTGCACCGTGCGTGCTATAAATGAGAGCACAGCAAAAGATGTATTGTGTCCTCATTGGAAATGCTCGTTCTGCTCTTCTTCTTGGAACAATGCATGAAGCGCAATCCCAGTTACGGTGTGTCTATTTCTGTGGTATTGTCTCTGTAAGCAGCGTGCAAGAGGCACACAAAAGGGACACCAGAAAGGATGAAGCGAGTGTATTAATGCCTGTTTCCTCCTTGATCTTCACAATGAATATATGAGAAGTGATTAAAAAAATGGTGGAGGTACACCTAGAGCCATGCCTAGGGGTAGTGAAGCAGCTGCTCCATATGATCCTCCCTTTAAAGCAAGTAAAAGCTACTTAAAGCTTTCAAAATAGTGATTTTTTTTTTCTTCATTTAATTTTAAAGGGGATATAGGTTGGACAGCTGGAAATACAACTGAACCAAAGAGGAGGGAACACAGAATCATAGAATCATAGAATTTTTCAGGTTGGAAAAGACCCTTGGGATGGAATCATTGAGTCCAACCATCAACTCCACTCTACAAATTTCTCCACTACACCATATCCCACAACACATCTAAATGACTCTGCAACACATTTAGGGGTGGTGACTCAACCACCTCCCTGGGCAACCCATTCCAGTGTCTGACCACTCTTTCTGGGAAGAATTTTTTCCTAATGTCCAGTCTAAACCTACCCCATTGGGGAAAGAGCAGAGCTGAGCTGACCTTGCTCTAGGCTGTGGAAAAACGTGTGCAAAGGTGGGAAACAACATCCTCTGCTGATTCCTGCACAAGTGGAATAACAGCAGCAAAGTTCTATCTAGCTCTTTCTCATTTCAATTCAGTGTCCTTTCACATAGATTAAGGTGGGGCAAAGAGAGAAAAAGAAAAAGAGAGAAATAGAAAGAAAAAAGGAAAAGAAAAAGGAAAAGAAAGAGAAAAAGAAAAACGAAGAAAAAAAAAACAAAAGGAAGAGAAAAACAAAAAGAAAGAGAGAAAGAAAAAGAGAAAAAGGGAAAGAGAGAAAGAAAAAGAAAAAAAGAAAGAGAGAAAAAGAAAAAGCTATTTGAGCAATATAGCATCCACCAGTTTCAAACTTGTGGACATCTGCACTGGAGATGTAAGAGCAGCGTGGACCCCGTGTATATCTGTAAAGGCTCCCCGTTGATCAAAGGCACTGGAGACCTAGAGATCTCCTACTTACATGAAGAGAAAGAAACTAATTAGCATTGATAGGAAGAGCAGCAATGACAACGAGCTGTGGGACCTCCCCGGCTCACTAGATCCCGACAGTACCGCTGGGAGGTTTCCCTCTAAATGTTTTGGCGTGTACTTTTAAGTTATCTCCTGACCAGGAAGGCGTCTATTGGAAATGCAGTTTGAGATGGTCAGTCATTGTAAAGACCTGGTGATGAGCAGTAATAAATCACCTCCTGGACTTTGTGGGGCTGGGCACTGTCCTTTGTGAGAGGGACTCTTTTAGACCTACTTATGTTGCTATAGCAAAGAGACCTGAAAAATTAAACCTAGGATTCATGTAAGTCTCAAAATGCAAAAGTGGACAAATCACTTATTTGCACCCAAATCTCTTTATTGTCTTTGCATAAATCTCTCCCTAATCATCCCAATCCCCATTACACCCACGTTTCTTGTCTTACTTTCCTCTTTTCATGCCAGTCTTTCTCTTTTCCTCAAATGTCTCATGCTCAAAAGCCAAAAAATTTAATAAGAATAATTAAAAAAAAAGTCACAGAGTAGAGGATTTATTCAGTAGCAATAAATCCATTATCTGGCATATGGTTAAGGTGAAAAATCTTATTCTTTTTGCATTTTACTGGACATAGGAGTTACTACACCAAGTGATAAAACAATCCTCATGCTACCTGCAAAAGCAAAGCCCAGAAGTGTCAAATAAATATGTGGCATGCTGCCCTCTACGTGGGGAGGCCTTGTGTGTGGAGAAGACAGAAATCGAGGTCTCTGTGTGGTGGAAACCAGTGTTGCTGTGCCAATAGAGATGACTGTGTGACTGGCTACAGGGAACCGAAACGCAGGACCTCACCCAGTTGTGCCATTGCATGATGGTCTTCACAGAGTCATTTGGGTAGTTTCTGACATACTCAAGAAGAAAACTAAATAGCTTAAAAATAAGGATGCCCAATCCAGCCCCGCTACCCACCCTATTATAATGCTGTTTTATACGTTAAAAAAAAGTAATAATCACAGAATACATGTAACTTCCATGCATTCTTTTCAAGTGTTTCAGTTTCACCCTGACTTATGACAAGAGCTTAAGACCGGGTTGCTGCAGGAAATAAGAGACTATCTATGCACCTAAGCAACTCTATTCTGAAGAAGAAGGTTGATTTGTGTTACCTAACTAACTTTGATATTATTGACATCCACCTCTGGCTATACTTCCACATCTCCAGTTACTTGTATTTCTATTGCTAAATGATTCTTCATAACAGTATCTAGTCTTTCTGATGCAGCCTCTCGTTTCCACCTCCATGCTGCTACACGGTTCCCTAATTATGTCTAATTATTGCACCACAATCAGTGATAACACAAAAGGTAAGCTTGCCATGGTTTTTTGCATGTGCTACATCACAAGTGCAGCACCAGTAGGTAAATGTATTTACAAAGGAAAGAGAGGTATATAATGAACAGTATTTTATAAGCAAGTAAATGCATCATTATTTATGAAAAAGAACATAGTACATAGCTCAGAGTGCACAAACTGATCAAGAAATAGGACGCATACATGGATTTTCTGATCTTTTTCCTGTTTCCAGAAGTCACAGGAAAACTACATGGCCCCACCACTAAGAAATGACCTTAAAGCCACAGGAGCGTAGAGGAGTCCTTTGGTGACTGCCACACTGATTCTTCTGAAGTTATGACTTGGAGTCAGCTCAGCTAGACCTCAGCTTTTTGTCCATAAACTCACAAGGCAGAAGTGCCACAATATTCAAGGTCTAATTAGGCACAAACACCCAGCAGAGTGTTAATAGAAGCCATAAAAACTAGAAGTATACTGCTTTTTTTCTTTTTTTTTTTTTTTTTTTCCATTGGGAAAAGGGAATTCCAGGAAATTAAAAATTGCACAGTATGGGCATCTATGGCCCAACAATGCAAAAAAAAAGTTAAAGGTCTGATATGCCGAGTGAATTAAAAAAATTTTAAAAAGGTCAATATTCCTCCTAAGAATATGTAACCAAACTTCTGGAAAACAGACTCTGATTGAGTTTGGAGCAGAAGAAGGTGGGTGCATCAGGGGGAGCAGGATCACCCCGAACACTGTCTCCTAACACTCAATACAGCTTTCAGTAAAGCCTCTAAGTTTCTGAATTCCTACCTTATTTTAGCACGTTGTCTTCAACTGAGCACCTCCCTTACCTCCTGATGTAGGAAAATATATTACTGAAACTCAGTCGGGGTAAGGGAGTCTGTGGTCACCAGCCAGAAAAGAGCTGCCTCTCCCAGGTCACAGTCTCTAAAATTACTCCTACGCTGTTTGGAGGTTTGAGATGGCCTTAGCCTTATCTGAAGGTTTTTTTTCTGGGGTTTTTGTTTTTATTTAATGGGAAATTTATAAGTGTTATGTACACACACGCACACACAAACATATATATTGTAAGAGTTGACATAGGGGAGAACTTTGTAGAGGGGGGCTGATGGTTGGACTCAATGATCCCAAGGGTCTTTTCCAACCTGAATAACTCTATGAGTAAAAGAGGACAAAGAGAAACTTATTTCTTCACTACGTATGCAATTTCATATATAAAGTTGCATATTTCATATGCCACTTCATACATAAAAAGACCCTAAACCTAAATTAAGATACCATCCCTCTTTCCCTCACCAAGACCCAGTGGTTTGGCATTTTTGAAGAAAACATGCTAAATACCCTAAGCTGTTTTCTATGTTTAGCAGCAAAGCCTGAGCACACCAGTAAGTCTCTAACTCCACTTGAACTGTTGCACTAAACACAGAAATGGCCCTTTCTTTCCTAAAACATTCTGGGCCACAAGCTGGATGTGTCAGCAATATAGCAGATGGGGAAAATGTATACAAGTATATTAATTTTGTGGCCCAGATTTATGCAGAACACTTATTTGCACAGATTTCATATAGGCTTTTATGTCTGGTTTTAACCCTTAGTAGATAGATGTGGAGCTTGGAAAGAGCACAAAAGTAGAGCAAAAAGGTTTGTAGAGCAGGGAAATGGAAACGTGAGGATACTGCTCTCACTGCTTGCTTTGGTACCTGATTTACATGAGTTAATCTACATGCCTCAGTTTACTCACCCCGAAATATTTATATGAAAGCTAGCAATCTCACAATGACTTTGCAAAGCTTAGTTAATTAGCTCATAATTAATTAGGTTCTTAAAGCTTCCTGGGTGAAAGCAGAGCTGGGTGAATAAAGCCAAAAAAAAAGAAAAAATATTGTGATTTTTTTTTTTCCCCCCAAGGAAGATTTGTTGATGTGCCTGCATGTTCACAAATATTCAGGTGAGCATTTCCATTCGCTCGGGAATCTGCCAAAGACAAAAGAGCTGTGCATGCCAGCGTGGGGAAGTATTTCTGAGAACATTCATACCAGATGTGTGCTCATGACCATCCTGAAAAACTCTTTTCATTGTTTGCACAATGATTTGTCAACGAGTTATAACTGTTCATGAATTATTTGCCACAGGAAAAAAATAAATAAATTCCCTAACGGCTTTACAGGCTGGTCTATACGCATTTTTCCAACTGCTTTAACTTGAGCTCTTTAGAAATGAATGCAAGCCACTTTGGAGTGACACCCTGCTGCGGTCAGAGATGTACCCCCATCTAAGATGGGGCCACTCATTTACTTTTTACTGTGGTTTACTGAGAAAACCCTAATGAAGGAGGCAAATTTTTTTCATTTTTTTTTTTTTAATTTTTAAATATTTTTTTCCTGAGGTTTATTGGGTAAGCTTAGAGACATTGCCTGGGCTGACCAGTGCTGGTACCACGGGCCACTGGCACATCTGGGCTCTGCCGTGGCACTATGGGGACAGCATTGATGGGCAGTCATAGGAAAATCCACTGGCAGCGTGGGTCTGTGGCAGGGTTTGGGAATGGGTAAGCCTTGAAGGTTTTTATTTTCATTTGTTTTTTGGTTAAATAGACCAAAAATGGGTTTACACTATTTACATGGTGAGTGTTACAGCACTTATTTTTTGTGTTCCCTGCAACTGTGCTGGTACTCTTGACCCCCAGTGAGATGGTCATAGACCCTGGACAATGCATTGAGGAACATTCAGCCGCTTCAGCATGAGTGTGGCCAGCAGCTTGAGTTGACACAAGCCTGTAAATACACACCATCAAGAGAAAAACTACAAAGAAAATGTTCCCCTGAATTCTGCTGGAGTTGGAAAGGTCTCTCTCTGAGCTTTCTCCCCAGACTCTGGCTCTCTCCTCAGTTTAGGTGGCTGTGTCCTTTTCTGCAGGACACAGTAGTGCCAACACTTCAACCCACACAACTGCTTTCCAGCACACAACATGCTCATTTGCTGCAACACTAAGGTATAAGCTAGTCTGTAAAGAGACTTGAGTTCTAAGTATCAATTTAATACTATTATAAAGTAAATACTTCCAACACTGAGTATTGTATGTAAATACTAAGTATTACAAAGCTTCCTGATGTGCTCTACAACCAAGTCTAGGCACCTGCTGTGTTAAAATTGAGGAAATTTTAGAATTAACACCTGCCTAATCTTTATTTCTGAAGTACATTTTCAAGTAAAGTGTTATGTAAAGTAAATATAAAGTAAACTTTATACCGAGACATGTTGGGTACAGGTAAGACTTACAGACAGTATTAATTTTTTGAGGCTAGTCCTGTTTATTTTTTTGTGGAAATTTATCTTTATGTCACTATATGTGGCCACACTATGGGTCTGTACCTTTTCATCCAATCCGACATAACTAGAGAGGGATAAAGACTGTAAATCGTCCCTTAAATTTAACTCATCCCCAGAACATCGTGGGACTTAATGACTGATGCACAGTGGAAGTGACAGACGGGAAAACCCTGTTAACCCTCAGGTTCAGAAGATAAGCTAAAACATTTTCAAAGAATTCTTCGTGCCTGGCATCATAAAAGGGGCTCAGTTCATTAGGTGAATAATTTCCAGTGAATTTTTAACGCAACTTCCATGCAGAAAGGGAGACTGGTCTAATCCATCCGTTAAAATATTCTCAGCAGTAAATTTGACAAACTTAAGCAAAAAAACATTTGTATCAAGTGAAAAGCCTGCATTTATGTAGTGCCTTTCAATAACTCAGGAGAACATACAGTATGCTATCTGCAGGATAGCATTTTTTTTTTTTCCTCCAGATGTCTCTTTTTCCTTCCAGAAGTTGCAGAGCATTGGACAAGCAGTAACAGATGATGAACACATGCATAACTACAAATGGGCAAGCTGATTGTTTTCAGAATTGGTATAAACATTTGCTCTTGGATTGAGATTTAGCCCATAGCAAATCTTTACATTCTCGTTATAAACCTCTGACAAAAAGAGCTTCTAATGAAAATGCTGACAGTGTGAAAACGTGGTTATGGTCAGGAAAACAAATGGATAAAAAGTGGCATTTTGTAGTTCCATATGTATACTTCATCAGGGAAGTCTTTGCTAAGTTTACATTTCAAAGCAAAAGCTTGATGATAACTGCCTCTCCTACCCTTTCTATACAGGGCCCCAAACCTACTACTATTACTGCTATTTCATACACTAGCATTTAAAAAAAAACAAAACAAAACAAAAAAACCCCAAAGCTCAGAGGCTGGGATATGAACTTCTCTGACAGCTCAGTGAGAGTGAGAGCAGCTGGATTTTTAGCATCTGTTTTATTTTTGATTATATAGATAATAGCAGAGCCCAACAACCCCTAACAGGACACGGCCTCGCTGCGGTAGGGTGTTAAAGACTGTAAAACAGGGGAGGGGAAAGCCCAGATGGAGAAAAGAACAGGATTGTGTGTTATTGCATGGGGAGCATGGCAGGAAGAGGAGGAGGAGAAGGAGGAAGAGGAGGAGGAGGAAGAGGAAGGGCACAGCAAGACAGGAGAGATGAAGCAGGCAGTTTGGGAAGGCTTTCCCAAAGGCCACCGTTACTTTTTGGGAGGTACAAAAAGAGGTCCCTCTACTGCCTGAAAGTGGAGCGTCTGGAGGTCTGTGATGTTTCTTCTAAACTTAGACTGGGTGTTCTTTTTGGCTGCTGGGGTGGAAGCGCCAGTATGGGAATCAAGGAGGACTATAATGTTGGGGAGCATTTCAGCCCTGCATTATGAGAAAAGAAAAAAGCAAAAGGAAAACATGATTTAAGGCATTTAAGACATCTATGGAACTCATGGTTAGAATGAAGGGCAAGGGTAGACTTGTAAGCTTTTGTACCTATAGTGGGGAGCAGTTTGAGTGTCACAGACACAGTGTGCCCACATCCTCACTGGCCTTCATGGTCCTCAGGGCAGCAGATGAGAAGAGGCAGTTGCATATAAAGTCTATTGAATATTTGTTATCAAAGCACAAGCAAAATACAGGTCAGTGGGTGATAATGGAACAGAAATGTGTATTTACAAGCCATGTGAATGTTTTTTGGGACAAGCCACTGAATTAGGTGCTATCTGACAGGGCACTGATGTGTTTCTTCAACACCATTGGGGCTTACTAGGTTTGCTTTAAACCAGAAACTACAGAAGGAAAGAAAAAGATAAGAAAACATAAGATAAAGAAAAAAAGAACAATTAAAATCCCCAACCCAAGTTCTTAAGAAGTAGAAATGTCAAACAAACATGGGAACGATAACCAGGAGGAAATCAGACAAAGTGATGGTGCAATAGTGTTTTCAGGGCAGTAAAATCTGGGATGATACTTATAATCCCATCCCTGATTGTGGTGGAGAGGGAAGCTATGTCACCTCTCCATGACCGATAGGTCATGTCCTGTTCTGGAGACCACTAATTTGTGAAAGATGATGAAAATGGTTGGAATAATCACGCAACCCAAACTCCTAAATCTAAGTTAATAAAACCCCAACCTTGAATACTGTGTAAGAAGCAACAATTTACGTGGTGAGATGAAAAGGAGCTTGGTTAAATCGTGACTGAGGCTGCCAGAGGAACTGCTAACACCCGAAGGAAGCAAACACCAAGGATAAGACAAGAGGAAATGGCACAAACTTGTACGTAAGAAGTTCCATCTAAACATGAAGAGGAACAACTTAATTTTGAGGGTGGTAGAGTCCTGGAAGAAGCTGCCCAGAGAGGTGGTGGAGCCTCTGTCTCTGCAGACATTCAAAACCTGCCTGGACAAGCTCCTGTGCAACCTGCTCTGGGTGGACCTGCTTTGGCAGGGGCTCGGACTAGATGATTTCCAGAGGTGCCTTCCAATCCCATATCATTCTGTGATTCCATGAAGATGGCACCTCCTCTGAAGCCAGTAACAATTTTGTGCGTCATTTCATTGCGACCCACATTCTACTGCAAGGGAGTGGAGGAAATGTGCAGCACAAGAAAGAGGCGATTGGAAGTAATGCTTGTGCATAAAGCAAATTAAAACATAGCTGAATTTCAGGAAGACCTCCTGACAACAAGATTGCTGGTGGAACTGGAAAATCCTCATGCTGCCACAGACAGTAAACAAATACACTGCTCAGAAAGATTTCTCTGGCTTGTGGCATAATGAATTATATCATTGCAACAATATACAGTCGCTGAATTTGACTCCACTTGAAGAGATGAGAGCTCTTAAGTTGCTACATTGAAAACAATTTAATTGAACCTGGCTAATTAGAACATAACAAGTAGTTAAAAATTATGCAATGCTTTAAAAATCTTTTAATTAATTTGAAATTCTGATGGCAAATAATTACTAAATGCACGTCAGTAACTTCCTGTGCTTGACTCAATACATCATAGAAAAAAAGAGAAAAGATATATTTTGTCAATAGGGACACTGAGACAACACACACAAGTAGAAAATAATAATGTAGAGTAAGGAATAATTAATTAATTCAAGCTTCAAGATAAGATCACTGTGTCCTGCTGACCCTACATGTTAATCAGCTGATTGATTAATTGCTACAATCATAATAATTATAGGGTGTAAATCTAAATACATTTAATGATAGTTTACACTTAGAATAAAAATGTCTTTTATGTCTGCTTATCTTTGTCATTTCTTGAAGCCTAGTCATATTTTTTCTTTGCCATAAATAAACCGGAAGCATTTTTAGATGTTATCTTTGTGATGAGGTAGGTTTATACTTCGTTCATTTGACCAGCAATACTTTTTTTGTGGTCTCCACCTCCTGTCTAGTGAAAAATATGTTCCTAGATGAGAAATAATTGATTATGAGCAGTAACCAATTCAGCTTCATCAAAGGCGCATGCTTAAATGAAAGACAAGGGGACATATCAATAAGGCTATTGTATGGTTATAGACTGCCTCTTACCAGGGAGCTTTACGTATTGAATGCTTTTTCCACCACATAAACTCAGTCTGAGGTGAAACGGTAAAGCAGGGCAGCAGCATAGAAAAATATTAAAGAAAACAATCCAAAGAAAATTAAGAATTCTTTTGCTGATTTCTGATTTATAGGCAATGCAGAAGATTTTTACATCTATATCGTCTTTGAGTTCGTGCAGTATCTCATTAAACCTCCTCATGCTTTATTATTGCACTAAGAGAAATGCATGGGTCCTTGTATCTCAACTGGCATAGCAAAACCCCCACTTTTCTACTAAAAAGTATATGAAAAGAAGAAACAAAGATTAATCTGTTAAAGCTGTTGAACAATATTAATTTAAATTAAAAACTCTATCTTAAGTTACTAAGGTTTCACTGAGTCAATAATGAAGTGTTTTAGTAGGAATGATCGGTAGAAGTTGTAATTGTTTGTACTCTGCATGTCCCATGGATAAAAATTCCTATCATTGCCAATGTGGTTAACAAGTCCTACATGTTTGGTCCTGACTTCTACTTAGATTATATTCTTCTGTTTCACTTGAAGTGGAAAGTGGCCTGAAGTGGGAATTTCATTTGCTTCCATTTCAACTGAGAAAGATCAGCAAAACTCTTTGGTGAATCAAGGATAGAATTTCTTTACATTTTTAACATTTAAAAAAATAAATCTTGATTTTAATTTAATTCTCACCATTGCAAAATATTAGGAAGTCTTAAATAAGCATGTGCCTTAATTTTTTTTTAAAGAAAAGTATGTTTCAGCTAAAGTATAAACCTTAATACCAGATTTCATTACTATTTTCAATTGTGCACAATTTTTGATTCTTCATTTATGGTGTTGGTATCCAAATACTGCTTTGCAACTCTCATTTTGCAGTGACATTTGCTAAATAAATAATGCTAGGTTAGGAATTATAGTATAAATATTTTAAGGAGCCACTAAAGCATTTAAAAAAAAAGCAAAACCTAACCAAGCAAATTCCAAGTGACTGAACTTTTACAGCCTTCAAAGGGTTACCTGACCTTCTACTTTCGCAGCTTGCTTGACTCAAAGTTACAGCAATGGAGGAGATAACAGTGAAACTGTACTATAAAAATAAATTACTATCATGAATATTAAGCAACAAGGATATAATAAACATGACTGCTTACATGATTCTGATTTATTGATACTGATTTGCTAGTAAATTATCACACAAAGTACTCGTTTTAGTTGTTCAGGAACATGTGCAAAATAAAGCTTGGTGGACACTTCCCAAAGACCTTGACATCTGTCACAGAATTCATACTTTGGGCTTCTTGGTGCTTATTTTTCTGGTGTGTGAAACAGTGGTGTATTTACTTTTCCTTTCCACAGATTATTATTAAAAAAAAAAAAATAATAAAAAAAAAAATTTGGCTGCCTGGTTTCCTTAAACTCACTTTTTCAGCCATGCACAGTTTTTAAAACTACTATCATGGAGGTTCAGCTCTGACACAGTGGAACAAATCCAGCTGCAAAATCTCCTAAAGGCTGTTCATGCTTGTTCTGTTAAATAGCGCTCACTTTGAGTCAAGAGGTTTCATTACTATATTTATGAACCTCTTGGCACCAGGAGTTGGGATTTCCCAGTGCTAAGCATTAATGCATTTTGCATCACTCTTTAGCATCGGGAACTCTAGATCACCGGTGCTGAGGGGTTAAAGACAGTTAAAAAAAAACAACCCAAACCCAGATCTTTATTTCCAGATAGAAATCTTTAGTGGATGTATGCATGGTTGGGGTGTGTGTGGGGATAGTCTGAATAGGCTGCCACAAACACTAACTACCAGGAACTGCAGGTTTTTGAGGGGTCTCAGCATTTACAGCCTACTGCCTATATTCTGCATCAGATATTTGTTATCCAAATTGATGGAAAGTATCCTATCTGAAAATAGGATTATTCTTCTTTAAATTTAAAGCCTGCTTTGTGCTTATGTGGCTTATATCACTTCATGACATGGTGTGTTATGTCAAACCTAAGATTATTTTTGGAGATTTCTGAGACAGAATCTACTTCATTTTGCCTGTCATCAGCCTAAAGCATGTGCCAAAAGACCCCTTTTTTGAGGCAGTGATTCACAAATACCATCTGAACTAAAGGACAGCTACTGCTTCAAAGCAAAAACACATATCTTGGATCAAATTCGACTAACATCTCCTAAAGTGGTTACTCTCATCACAGTTTTGATACTCTTTCATGAAGGCTTTATATTTTCACAGTAGGCTATTTTAAAAAAAAATAAAAATGTTAATACACTTAAGCTTGCAAGCAGAACTGAAGCCTCATCAGGTGCCCTGATCTGTGGTGTAAAGAAAAACAAGCGAGGACCTCAGCTGCAGACAGCGTAGGTTGGTTCTGGCTGCATGTGAACATACAGATGCAAATCAAACATGAGCCAAGGAAAAGGCTATTCTGGAAGTGGCACTTGATAGCCCAAAGCTGGAACTGCAGAAGCGTATACAATCCTGCCTGCCAGGCAACCCTGCCTGCTTCTTCCAGCTTTTATTTGGTTTGAAAAGGAAAAGAAAAGAAAAAGAAGAAAAGAAAAAGAAAGGAAAAAAAGAAAAAGAAAGAGAAGAGAAGAGAAGAGAAGAGAAGAGAAGAGAAGAGAAGAGAAGAGAAGAGAAGAGAAGAGAAGAGAAGAGAAGAGAAGAGAAGAGAAGAGAAGAGAAGAGAAGAGAAGAGAAGAGAAGAGAAGAGAAGAGAAGAGAAGAGAAGAGAAGAGAAGAGAAGAGAAGAGAAGAGAAGAGAAGAGAAGAGAAGAGAAGAGAAGAGAAGAGAAGAGAAGAGAAGAGAAGAGAAGAGAAGAGAAGAGAAGAGAAGAGAAGAGAAGAGAAGAGAAGAGAAGAGAAGAGAAGAGAAGAGAAGAGAAGAGAAGAGAAGAGAAGAGAAGAGAAGAGAAGAGAAGAGAAGAGAAGAGAAGAGAAGAGAAGAGAAGAGAAGAGAAGAGAAGAGAAGAGAAGAGAAGAGAAGAGAAGAGAAGAGAAGAGAAGAGAAGAGAAGAGAAGAGAAGAGAAGAGAAGAGAAGAGAAGAGAAGAGAAGAGAAGAGAAGAGAAGAGAAGAGAAGAGAAGAGAAGAGAAGAGAAGAGAAGAGAAGAGAAGAGAAGAGAAGAGAAGAGAAGAGAAAAGAAAAAAAAAGAAAAAAAGAGAAGAGAAGAGAAGAGAAGAGAAGAGAAGAGAAGAGAAGAGAAGAGAAGAGGAAGGGAAAGGGGAAAGAAAGGGGGAGAAGGCATAAAAAGAAAGAAAATAGGAAAGGAAAAAGGAAAAAAGAAGAAAAAATAAAAATAATGAAAATTAAAAAAAAAAAAAAGGAAAAGAAGGAAAGAAAAAGCAGAAAGAAAGGGGAAAAAAAGGGGGGAAAAAAAAAAAAAAAGGAAAAGAAGGAAAGTAAAAGCAGAAAGAAAGGGGAAATAAAGGGGGGAAAAAAAGAAAAAGAAAAAAGAAATAGAAAAAAAGTTTTTGCAGCTTGCACACTCATTTTATTTGTCCTCCTTACAGGTAGGTGTCCTGTGTAGGTACCAGGGCAAGTTCCTCCTTGCTCCTTTTCACTCCCCATGTCACCTGTAGCAGTGTGGAGAGCACAGATACAGTGCAATTTAGGTTGGGTTTTAGTCCCGACCCCTGCTCACCTTCCACTTTCTCTGGGTAGCTGTTGCCCTTTAGATGACACTAGCAGTGCCAGCTTGGAAAATATTTCCCTTGTTCACCGTGTCTCTCCTGATAACCAGTTGTTTCATATCAGCTAAAGCAGGTCTCCAGTTCTCAGTTACATTTTAGGTTTCTATAACCTCTGAGAGTCCCACCTTCCTGGTTGCTTTAGAGGTTATGTTTGGTATGAGTAATTAATAGATAGTTTGATTTTCTTAGCATCTAAGAAGCCTAGGTGAAGAGGATTTTGTGCCTGGCTTGCAATTTATTTATTTATTTTTTTTCCTAGTGCCGAGCTATCACTCAAAAGTGTTTAACAGCGAATGAGTCAGACCATGAGCTGTCAGTGAATTAGATTGTGCTCCTGATCTTAGCAAGATTATCCGTGTGATATACTACCTTCCCAGGCAATTAAAGCATTAGTGCTTTGGCCAAAACGTAACAATAGCCAAACGGGTTAACAGGCTAATGAATTTTGTATAGAAGGGAGTCAAAGGGAACAGTTTGACTCTCCGGGAAGCAAGACAAATTGCTTTTGATTTTAAAATTGTGACTGTTTCAACTTCAATACCTGTACTACAAGCCAAAGGCAGCGGATTGCAGAAATATTTCTGCATCCAAGGAAGCATCCTTAAAAGCAAAATTTTTGTTCACTGGGTTTCTTGTGCAATCCTTCGCCTCAGGGCTGCACCCTCCCTGACTCCTGTTCAGGAGGAGGATGTGCAGCCCTACTCCTTGCTTCCATTCCCACACTATTTCTTACTTTACTTGACTTTTCTTTTTAGCTGTTATCTGCTCCAGCTGGTGTAGTACAGCTGCTAAAGATGCTTTTCCGCAGCCACATTACCCAGTTTTCCAGCCCTACTTTTTCACAATTTGCGTCCCTCAAGAGACATTATAAATCCTATTAACTTTGAACTCTGGCCCAGCCTTGGTAAGAACGCAAGCCTACCCTCACATTTAGACAGCATTACTTTCCCAAAGTATTTCAGTTTTGCGATCTCACTTCCCGTGGCAGACCCAGATCCGCTCAAAATGGTGATATCGGGAAGCCAGGCCCGTGTCAAGCGACGCTGCGGGGCGATGCTTTCAGGGAAGGAGACCTTCGACTTCCCACCCTGGCAGACCTATGTCCGATTTGAACCTCTGACTTAACTTTTCCCTGAAACCCTGTGAAATTCAATGAGTGTTCTGTGGACAGTGCTATTGTTATTATTCCAGTCATACTATTATTTTTTTGTCATGCCCGTTAGCAACATGGCGTTTTCCTTTTCCAACCCCCTGTGTGTGCTATTATGGTAAACCGTGAGGATATTGTTTTGACCATTCCTGACTTGATTCTGTGCCTGCCTACTTTGTGGAATTTTTAGAACATTTAATTTCTTGTTCCCTTCTCCATGGCATTTTCAGACCATTTCTAAAACACTACCAGAAAAACATGAGCTGTTGTAGCTCTTTTCTGACCTATTATGGCTCTCAGGTAGTAAAGGTACAGGTAAAGTGGTATCTGCAAACACTTAATTTTAGTTCTACCAGATTCTCACCCAAAAGGTCTTTCATAGTCCTAAATGTAAAGACATTTTTTTCAAGCTTATTTAACGCATTGCTATCAGGAGCCTTGTCTGAAATTTGGAAGAACCTTCCCTGATGCCATGGTGCTATGTGCACTTTTTGTCATCTGAAAAGATTATTTCATAAAATTGCAAGATAATTGTCCACAGTAAGGCACATTTTATGGCTGGTTTTACTTGCCAGCACTTGAGGACTTGCAAAGTTGCACAGTCTGGTGGAGAAAATTCCACATGAAGAGTCTGATGTCAGGATGGCTTGGGCAGCATGGTCAGAGTGTGCTCTTGCTGGAGAGCCCTAAGGAGGGCAATAGTCCCTTGAAAGACTGATGTAAGTGAACACAGCTTAAATTTACCAGGGGCCAAAGGTATATGAAGTATTTAGGATACATAAAAATAGTCCCTAAAATTAAACAGTTGTCCAGGTCTTCAAATATCTACATGACAAGGACCAGAGAACAACTCACTTGTCATCTTTTGCCACCAAGACATTTTCATGCCTGCTCTTTCTTGCTTCAGGTCCAATGTGCCATCACAAAGAGATGCGTGGGATTACCTTTTATGTGGGGAAGGTGGCAACTTTTAAGATAGTAAGAAGGCGTATGGAGAGAGGAAGACAGCACAAAGCTGGAGGTGGTGACTTTCAGCACCCCCCTTCTCTTGTTCTTGGAGATCTTCCTTTTCCCTCTTCCTGGTTATCTTTTCCCACTTTCCCCCGCCTTCCCCCCTCCCCCTCCTCTCTTCCATTTCTGCACCTCTGAAATTGTGTAACTGGGGCATTATAAGCTGCTTCTCCTCCTGTTATTACTTTCCCCGAGTGGAAGCCTCACTCACAAGCCTGATGAAACATTTTTCCCCTCAAACCCAGAGTGCCAATTCTCACTTTGTCAAGAGCTCCAGATAACCTTCATGAAAAGTTCCTCTCCCCTGCCTACCACAAACACTCCAGGTTACAGGGATCTTGTCACACTCACTAAATAGCTCCTTTTCTCTCTTTTCCCTCTTTTTTTCTTCCCCAGTGTTGTTATTTGGGTTTCTCATTTTCTCTTTGTCTTCTCTTTCACCATTCTCTTACACTAACCCACATATGAACTCTCAAGTTGGCTTGCTTCTTGCTTCTGCCCTTTCTTTCCCCTATGAAAAGAATACCTTAACCACAGATGAGATTTAAATTGCACAAATGCATCATTTTCTGTGCCTGAAAAAGTAAGTAGAAGAGGAACAAACTGAAACCCATGTCTTTTTCCATTTGCAAGTCATTGGTTCCACACTCTGTCAACTGGCAGTCGGTGTGAAGCTAACAGTTACTGGAGCCTCAGTGATGAATCTGGCTAACAGTTACAAATATAAACAACCTTTTTTTTTGTAAACTGAAGTGAGGCATACCGCTTCCCAGATGATGTTTCCACCAAGCATCCAATGACTCCTCCAGCTTCCCATAAACAACGCTCCCTGGACCTGTGTCCCATGGAAGGCAAGAGCCTGGAAAAAAACTCTTTTAGCCTCGGTAGTGTTTGTGCCATCGAGGTCAAACCCTATTTTTTCCCATAATCTTGCCTAGTAAGTGTTATTTGCAAGTTTAGACCTACTGTGTACAGCAAAGTTCTTGAAAAAGGTTCTCGCTGAGCAGATTACTGCAGATTTGTATCCAATAATTTATTGTGTAAGCATTAAACCATTCATATCACAAACACCTGTGCAAGCCAGTTGGCCTAGTCAATTCTTGTTTAACATTTAATTATGAATATAATTAGCATGAGTTAAGAGACAGGCCAGGCATCCGCAATAAAATTTCCACTATGCTAAAAAAATTATAACTATAGTAACAAAGAAGACTAAGCGGGAGGAGAATATGTCCCTCCTGTGCAAACTTTTGCATGACAGCAAAATCAAGTACAAATTCTTTTAAAACTTCATCATATTTATAAGACCAAATTATACAGATTTTCTGTTACTTTTATATTAAGACCATTTTTATCATGGTGCAACTCTTTCAGTGAGGTTCCTCAGATTCTCCTCCTTTCCTCAAAAGATAAATTTACTGATTTGATAGGAAAAAAGTCCTACGGTGTTAAGTAAAGTTCACAGGGTTGAAAAAAGCTAGCTAAAATATTATTTCAGTCCACATCTAAGAGTGTTATGAGCAGCTCTTTGTAGCCCAACACAATTTTATCTTAACAGGAAAAAAAAAAAGATTAGTAGATACCACAACATAACTAATTTCAAAAGCAGATGCTCATGTTTAGGAAAAAGAAAGCAAAGTCAATGTAAATCAGGTTCCCTTTGGACAGGTGTTACCTGGGCTTTCTTCAGAAAGGTTTAGCAGAAGAGCTAAACCTTCATGTATAGATTTTCTTTTCATTTCCCTTCTAGTAATTTAGTTAAAACTTTCTAAGAAAAAAAAAGAAAAAAGTCCTTTATTTCTGAACATGTTGGGCTATTTTCCACCTAAAAAGAAAAAAAAAATAATCTATTCCTAGACATGCCCTCCAATTTTTTTTTTTTTTCTCCTAAAATAGTTGCTTCCAGACCTGGAAAGATCTATTTAAAAATGCTGATGAAGAGAAACTGTTCGCAACTGTGAAGGGAAGGTCATTGAAAGAGAACTAGGAGGTTACTGGGGCATATTGTTCCTTGATACCTCCTGGAAACAAAAAGCCTGGAAAGAACCTCTTTAGTAACCAGTTTGCTGCTATTACAAATATGACAGCCTTCATTTACATCTTTGGTGGATTTATTCTTCCTTAATGCCTTGCATTTGAGTGGAGACTGCGCTAGAATATGGTCGCTTTAATGGTTGAGAAAGCTACATCTTGAATAATTTTGTAGCCAGTTTTATACACCTCTCTTGTGGAATGTAGTTCTTCAGCTTAAACTGCACTTTCTCATCTTTTATTTTTTTTTTTTTTACTTATTGGTTTCACTCAGGATGATAATATACATTTATTTTTTGACTGTATTTTCTTAACACATAATGATTAGAAGCCTTCCTTTCTAGTCTCTGTGTTTCCTATATCATATTGGCATCTCTTCTAAAACGTGAGAGGTTTCTCTTTCCATTTCAATATCAACTAATCATTCTTGAACCAAAATTTCACACAAGTTTCCGGATAAGGTTTCAAAGAGCTTTCCAAAATGGATTTAATCAATCAGCTCTGAAAATACCTTGTACCACTTTCTGAATGAGCTGTTACTATTATTGAGAGTGTTATTGTGCTTGCAGAAATACATATGTGTTCACAGATATACCATCCACATATCCATATTTATATTGATGGACATCCCTAAGATTGCACTACTCACAAAATAATTCCTTTCTTTAAGAAATCTCTTTAAGAATTTCACCTCAATTCTTTTGAATTCTTCTTGTTTCTACTTTTTTTTTGTTTGTTTTATGTTTAGTTTACAGATTTCTACTGCCTTCTGATGCTTAAATTTGGCCAAAAAGGTATTAATTATGATTTATTATGTGAGATACATTGTGATGACCTTGGATTTGTTTATAAATCACCATGTTCACATGAAATTGAGGCTTTCTGATGCCATGCCAAGCCCCAAAACTTCCTTGGACAAGTAAATGGAGGATAGGAAAACAATTTCAATAGGAGGCTCGCCAACTGTGAATCTGAAGGCAGTTTGATTAGGACTCGAAGCCCACAGATTGAGATTATGACAGAAATTTGCATAATGCCAGAGACTGATAAGATTTGGTTTCTCAGGAACCTATTACGTGATGATGTTAAGAGACTGTCATGGATTTCTTACAGTGCAATATGCTGACTTGTCTTTCCAAGACGAGTTGGCCTTGAGCCTTGTTCTTTGTAAGCCTCGAGTGAGGTTTCTTTAGATGCCTTTTGAAAATCTCTTTAGACATCTTTTGTAACTTTCCACCAAGATGATACAAGGATGTTATGACTGTCAGAATAAATGAATGTATTTACTTCCTTTCTGCTTCCCAGCTACTATTTTCATAACACTGCATAGTAGTTCAGAGCAGGTCCTTGCTACACGATGTTTTCAACCAGTGTTCTTCAATCATGATTATGTGTTGATGACTAGATTTGCTTATTGCCTCCTGACACAGTTTTTTGCCTGATTTTGGTGTAGACAGTTTCCTTGCAAACACATCAAAAGTCACATTATTCAGTGCAAAATTTGCTATGGCCTGATGAAGACCAAAGCGTGATTGTTGCCCAGATAGATGTGAGCTACTGCAATGTGTTGTCTCGAGCCACATGGGCAGAGGGTTCTTGAGGGATTTTTATGAAGCAGGGCTAATGCCCAAGTTCAGAGAAAAACTTTTTACTGATGTCAACTTGATCTTGGAGATGAAGACAAGTGGCCAAAATGGGGAGGACTGACGACTACTGATAGCACTGCTACCTTTTTTGGGTTTAAAAACAGTCTTCCATCCTCATCCACAGCTTTGCTGTGTTATCATTGTAGATTTTGTCAGGCAAGACCAGTAATGACCAGTATCTCACAACAGAAACACCGTAATAAATTTTTTATCTAATGTCTTTCGATAACCAAAAAAGTTACAGAACTCTATCATGTGTAAGATGCTAAATAACCATCTTCAGTTTCCGTATAGTAGGGTAACACATAAGATTAGAGGATTGATAGGAATGACATTGTGAATTCTGCTTAGCATGCACCAGGGGACCCTAATTGATATATCGAAAGGATATGTGTGAAATCAGTTGAAAAAAGTGTTAATGGTCTATCAGAGCAATCAAAAGAAAAAAAAAAAAAAAAAAAAAAAAAAGAAAAAAAAGAAAAAAAGAAATCCAGATCTTGATAAACCAAAAATGATATGAATACCTAATGTGGACCTTAGGTTGTGTCTAGGCACTTAAATTCACCTTTGTAATTCTGAAAAACCTTATTCAACCACCATTTATCCCTGAACATACATGAGCTAATTAGATGCTGCAATTGTGACCTTCAAAGTCCTTTAGGTGCCTATGGCTCTACTTCTCCCTGTGCAGAGAAAGGCTTCATTTTCTGCCAGGGCTGTAAATCTTGAGCTCCAGAGATGGGGAAGTGTCTACATCCTGAAGGAGGTCACTAGGATCTAAGTCACTAACTACATCTGGTACCCTGCAAATGTTGTCCTTTCTCCAGGGTCGTGGTGGCTGATGTGGGTCCCATGTTTTCTCTTCCTCATACTGAGGCCTGAGATATCTCACGTTGGGCTGTGGATTCCACCTGAAAATCTGCAAATCAGATTTTGCAACTCTACATTTTTATTAACCTCATCTGCCTTAAGCGGGAAACCCACAGCCGCAACAGATATCTTCATTCAGAAAGCTGTCTGTGGAAGAATCATAATTCCGGGAAAAGGATTTCTATTTAGAATACATACATAAATATACACATCTGTCTCTGTGTGTGCATTTTAAGCAATAAATCACCTATTTATCTACAGCAGTTACGTGACACCTATTAAATTCATATTAGAGATAAGGAACTGAAATGAAGGCATAATCACTAGACCTCATTGAAAAAAATCTTTCCAATGTAGTAATCTTTCCAACCTGTTGCAGAGAAAATCAAAGACCTGAGCTCAAGCCTTCCAAACCAGAGACAGATGTTGCAGCTTTGGGAACTGGGTGGAATTTTCCTTTGTGGAATATCAGTTGGGGGGTTTTTTTGTAACTGCAGTTGGACAGATGCACTGTCTATACAGATGCACAGTCTATACAGTTTTCTCCAGCTGAAAAGATCTGGAAGGACTAGTCAGTATTTGAATCTTTCCTGTGCTGTTGATATCAGTTATGGTTGCACGGAAGACTGTAGTACAGAAATGTCGTTCTTTTCCATACCTTCTACCTGAGATCTTTCAAGAAAACTAGTGCAATTAAAATTAAGATTTATAGTCAACTAACACATTTACCTGTTAATATTCCTAAGCAGATCTCGGAGGTAGATTTTTTAGTTTTTTCCAGTGGCTGAAGTTCTGGCATAAGTTTGTACGGCCAGGCGGGTTGAATTCTGTAAATAAGGTGACTAAGTGTTTCAGTTATTGGCACTTCTACCACCTTCCTCACATGAAGTACAATTTTACTTGCAACCAATCTGTTGAACCACGTCTGTTGATCTTCCAGAAAATCAATAGAACTATTTGTGGTGCTACGCAATTTAAGTGTGGCTGAACCTGGCTTCATAGCAGCATTTGGGCACACTTTAGAAGTGCATATTTCATCCCAAATACCACAAAACGACTTGCCAGTAATATACTAGACAAAGTCCTTGAAAAAAACCTGCCTTCCAAATCCTAAGAAGCAAAATTAGTATTGGGTCAGAGGTCTTGTGGCCTTCCTTTTATCTTTTATAAATTCTCCGATATAAGCTATATGGACAGTAATTATCCAGCTTCAGCCTGGCATGCAGAATTCTGAGATTTTATAATGCCCTGAATTATCTTCTAATATTCTGGCCATATCTAAATTGTTCTAATATCTAAAGTTATTTATAGGGGAAATTGAAGGTGGAGAGCAAGCACTTTCCCTAATACACAGTACTGTAAAATATTCTTCCCGTCCACATAATAGACATGTTAATTAAAATAGCATCATCCAGGAAAAGTAACTCTAAGCTTACTATGGACTTTATTTTCACATAATATTTAAAATAGCATCAACATGAGGAGTCCATAGCACCACTTGGGTACTCATTTATCCTGAAACTTCTATCTAAATGACTAAATCCCCAAGAAATATCATGGTAACTTGTTACTGCCTACTACAGGCAGGTTTTTAGATCAACTTCATTTTACTTATCAAATTCATGGCTATGACTAAGGGGTGCTCAGTCCCAGACCAAGGATGTAATCATCATGGCAGTGTGGGAACGTGTCCTAATTACTTTTTCCCTAACCATCATGAGATTGGTTTCTTTCTGGCTTTATTAAGCCCTCCTCCTAACTGTACTGTACACCCATGCCCTGCAAGCTAATAATTTCCATTTTTGAAGAATGGAGAAGACAGAGATATAAGAGAATATTGAAACCACTAAAGGGAAGCAGTCTTTGAGAAACCAAGGGTTAAAACACAAGAATGTGAAGCACTATAGAAAAGCTTAGCATTAGGAAAACAGAACATGTTGACAGAAAAGACTACTAAAACCATAAATTAGCATAAACAAAGATATAGGGGCATCANGAAGAAGGGAAATTTTCTAGCAGCTCAGTACTGACCAGGCAGAATAATTAGCACAAAGTAGATGAAAAATCAGAGAAAAGAGATTTTTTTTACTTTGCCTGAGGATTATTAGCATACAGAAGAGCTCCAAAAATGCAGAAAACATCTAATTGTTGTTTATAGATGTTTTTTAAGTAGGGTTGGTAAGAATACGGATTTGTAGATACTATGGCAGTAAAGGCCAAATAAAGAGAAGATTGATTGGAAATCGTAGATTACTTTAGACAGTTGGATTAGGTAGAAATCACCCTGATGTGCAGTAAAGCAAGCAACAAGAATTAGGGGTTTGAAATAGTGCGAAGCACGTCTTAGAGTGCTAGCATTTTCTTCCTAGGAATAAACTGTCTTAAAATCCCTCTATAAATGACTGTTCATTAGCCTATCAATGTGTATAATGGCTCTCAAAATCATAATAAGAATTAATAATAGTTCAAATAGCAGAAAGGGACATTAATTTCTCACTCATGAATATTAATGCTTTAGTAGACAGTCTCTTCCCGACATGCTTTCAAACTCCTAATTCGCAAGCCTATTACCGGTTACCTGTTATTTTTGCTACCAAAACCCTCCCCACTGGGCCACTGCAAGATCTCAAATCACCCTGACCTGGACACTAGCAGAGAGGATGGGAGCAGAAGACATCAGGAAGGATGAGATCATGGTGTCCTGATAATGTTCTACAGAATACAACAGTCTTTGCTCAGCCAAAGCCACACCAAAGAGCAATGAAAAAGTAATGATAAAGGGGATTAAGACTCTATTTGGCCCCAGAAGACCAGTATGATGGTGGATAACCAGGAGGAGAAAGTGATAATGGTAGAGGATATGTGTTGAACACTTGGCTGCAGATTAAGGCACGTAAGAAAAGATGTAAATGGTGTGCCAGGCTGCACCCTGTGAACTGACTGCATCATGTAAGGCACTGCATCTCCTCCTTTCCAAGAGGACATAGCAGGTGGATGGAGAACCACGTGAAAAACATGGTCAAGCACTGTTGAACATTTTTAATGAACATCTTGTCCCAATGCATCGCAGAAATCGAATCTGAACAGTAAGAAATCCTTTACTGTTTTTCCCCTCTTAGGACTGTAGAGACTGTGCAACAGGAGGTTAAGCTGGAGAGATGATGTTCTCCATCTAGTTTCCATGCTCTTTGAAAGGAGAATAAAGTGAGCTGCCAAGAATAAACTTTCAGGTACTGCATTTCTTTACGTTGTGTATTTAACTGCACTGCATCCCTAAATAACCGAGAAGGGAAGGATCTTGTGAGATGTATTTAACCTCATTATATCTAATGCTGGGTCTTGAAAAGCTTTAGCTGAACTAAAGACTCTTATGAATATAAAATCAAAGTGAGCTGTACATTACAGGGTTTCATAGTCTCTGGCAGCTGCGCATGTGCACACAGAGCTCTCATTACCAGTAATGGCAAATCTGCATGCCCATCGTTCAGAAAACAGACCTCTAAGTACTTTCCTGGGTTTGTTTCTTTCCTAGAGATTTTTACTCTCTTGGACCTTTAATTAATCTCCTACCAGACTTTTCCCCTTTAAGCTATTCCTTTTCCTGCCCCTTCCCTCCAAACGTCCCCCCACTCCTTTCCAGTGGGAGTAAACCCCCAAATCACTGCTTTTAAAGTCAAGTTTTTTTCCCAGCCAGTTTTACAAAATGCACCTGCATATATTAAACACAGAGAGGGTTTGCAGCACACAAACCATGGAGACGTGTGAGAGAATAAATGCCTCGGACTTTGAAAACACTTTTGCTGCCTGCCAACTTCAAACACAATAAAAATAAAACAAAGGTAGATATGAAAATGAGAACATGGAATGTTTTTGCATTCTTTTTGTGATTCCTGCAAGGCAAGAGTCTGCAACCTTGTGGAACAAAACACACGCATTTCATTCTGATTAACATAAAGACAGCCCCTTCTAACATGATTCACAATTATTAGTCTCTCTCTTGGGTTTGGGAATATATGGATTATCAGCCTAGCATATTTGGAATACATACACATTTTAATTCCTTTCCTAAACCATTTTCGGCACTACAGTTAAATCGCGTATACAAAATTTATAGATCAATAATTCGGTATTTTTTTCTCCAGTTAAATACCTAAATGCTGTAGGAGGTAAAAGGCAGTCAAAAACAATAAAAAAGACAGGATCACAGCTAGTGGAAGGTAAGTCAGATTTGAGATGCCTCTGTTCTTCTATTTTTAAGTTTATTATTATTTTTATATAACAGGCTATTTCAGTAGCTTCTACTGTATCTGATGTACTTACTTATCGCCTCCACAAACTGTTCAAAGAAGCAGTATGGGAACAGCGGCTCAGGCAGCTCTCTGAAAAACATCTTGAGTGCTCCGGTGACAACGTGGATGTCCTCCCACTGGCTGTCGTCCAAATTCAGCTTCTCTTCTGGGAAAACACGAGGAGAAATGGAACAACTGGTTTTAATGAAACAATTACAAGACACTAATTATTATGTTAATGTTTGCCTACTATCATCAGCAACCGTTAACAGCCTTCTGCACCTAGAGGTTTGGTGCTGTGCATGTTTTTTTTTTTTTTTTTTTTTTTTTTTTTTTTTTTTTTTCTGGGAAGAGAACATTTTCAATGGAATACCATCTGTAGGAATGCAGCTAACAAAAAAACAAGAGACACAAAGAGACAGTACCATTGACACAGTATGTCAGATACATTTATTCCCATAATGCATCAGGATGAAAATTAGCATCACAGCTCAACATGATTCAAAGCTATTTGGTTTTGAGGCCGAGGGGCTAAGAGTTGCCAACGATGGCCGGCTCAAGGGACCGGCCTAAAGGCCTTGCTGAGCCAACAGGAGACATATGCTAAACATGGCAATAGAAAATGAGTTATTGCTTTACATGTGTTAGCCTTGCTATGTACAAGGGAATAATGGGTAACGCTTTTCTCCTTTTTTTTTTGCCTGAATGTAATGTCAGCAAGGAATAGAGTACTGTGAGAGAAAGGATATTAATTCCTTCTTACTGCTTCAAAAATATTTTGTTTGGTTTTCATCTCTGGGAGGAAGATTTGCCCAGCAACAATATTAGACAGACCCCTGTTGGCCTACCTAGGCTATGCAAAGCTGTCAAAAATGATAACACACTAAAGACAAACCACAAGTGCTTACAAAACTGTTTTGCAAACAAACAAAAAAAAATGTTTTCTTTTGAAGCTTGACTGAGCTAAAGAATTTAAATATAAAAGAAACTAAATGCTAAAATAGAGTTTCTAATAAAAATAAAACAAGATTGGATGATTATGCTGGTTTTCTTTGGTTTTGTTTTTTCTTTTTAATTCTAGTAGTGTGATACTGTTAGAACATATTAAATGGTGAGATCATAATCCATATAAAACTCTGGGAAAGTGCAAATCCTTATTAGTCCAAATTAAAATGACACACACTTTCTCCAAGTTCTGTTACTCCAAAAATGGAGTTTGCTTTCCTTCACACGTGTTATGATTCTCTGCTTTAGAAAATTTCAGTCTGGATGCAAATCGGGGGCCAACCATGAAAACTACTGAACAAATTTAATTTGAGGCAACATTATCCTGAAATGTTTTACTAAATGTCACTGAAATTTCATGTTTAGCAATTCAGCTGGCTTCAAGAGCAGCCTCTTTATTGAACTGTTGTTAAACAAAATGGTAAAATTATTGGAGACACATGGACACCCACAACTCCAGATCCCTGGTGCTTGAACGCAATAGTTTTCTCACTACAGAGTTTACTTTTGGACAGAAAATCTTATTCAAAAATGGAGTTGCCTCTCAACTTTTATTTAATAAATGTTATTAAATGCCTTTTAAATTTCTGGATTGAGGAAACGTATACAAGCAAAAGACAGGACCAAATTCCTTGACTTGGAGTAATGTGAGACAAAGCTGGAACAAAGGCAGACTTGTGCATTTCATTCAGTTGTCTTGCTTGTTTCTTTGGTTTCAAGCCTCTTTTTTTTTTCCCCTCCTTTTTTTTTTTTTTTTTTCTCCTTTCTTTCTTCCCATTGAATTACCTCAATCATAAAAGTAATGATTTGATCTCAAATGAGTTACCAGAGGGGATCTTCTTTAGACTCTGAGATCATATTTGATTGATCGTATTTCAACAATTAGCCTTTTATTTTGCCACACACTATTGAACTAGATCGACAGCATCTTAGCAGGCCAGCTTTAAACAGTCAACTGTTAACAATAGCATCAAAAAGAGAGACCTGATGGGGTTTACTGTCACTTTAAAGAACAGGGTGGGTTTTCACATTGTTGAAATCTGTCAGATATTTTGAAATGTCCCTCTCACTATGGTGCCACACCCCCTGCGTGCCCTTATAATAAAATTGGTTTTACTCCTGATTAAATCATTTTCTCCCTACCCACTACCATACTTCTCATAATGGACCTGTGTGCTCTACAGCTGGTGTTCTTCCCATGGTACCAATTCTTACTTTATCTTTTAAGCACTTTGCTGCTAAGATCTCATGCAGAGTGCTTATGTTTTGTTAAGAGCTTCATTCTTAGAGAAATAGCTTAACACATGTTCTAAAAATGTTGTACAACTTATTGCTTAAAACACATTTAGAAAATGTATAAGTACTGTAGCTTTGGCACAGAACTTTAAGTAGAAACCTTAAAAAAAAAAGGAACTTGTTTTTGCCATGCATTTGTCTTAAATGTCTAAAGTGGAATGCTTGACTTCTAAGGCTTTATAGAGACTTATCTTACCAGATTTTTGCACCATTTCCAGCTCTTCAAGGAAACGTGTTAGGAATGTATCATCGTGAAAGCAAAGGGTGTCAATTTTCCCTCTAGCAATAAGAGAGTTTTTAAAAATGTTTGCTAGAAGGAACAAATGCCAAGTCAAGGAAAAAAAAAAAAAAAAGTAAAAGAAAATAGAAGTCCATTCAGTGTAAGACTCTTGTTTGGTTCCCACTGGTTGGAATCGCTCACATACCATGGCAATAGGTCCATAAACAAGCACACACACGCATTTCAGGCTAGGTTTAGGGGGAGGACCTGGCTTTTTGGCTTTAATCAGACATATTTCTTACTGGGGTGTTTTGCTTATATAAAGATTAAGTCCTAAATCTGGTATTTAAACTTGACAGTCAAGGACTGCTTTCAGTCAGGAGATGCTGTATCTGGGAAGATGCTCAAAATCTCACAGTCCTAGAAATTTGCTTTAACTTGTCAGTAGTATTTGATTAGTTCAACCATCACTGCCAGTTGATATCATATATCTTAGATACAGACACAAATATGCCCAGAAAATCCCATAAAATTTATGCTAATACTCAGGCTGAAAATATAAAGACCACATTAAGTTAAAAAAAAAAATAGTGTGGGCACCTGTCAAGGTTATTAGTTAAAAAAAGTTGATATACAATACATTTGTGAAGGGAATGTGTGTTCTACTGTGTTATTATTCTTAGGAAATCAGCCTTTTCAGCAATACACTTTTTTAATGGTACTAGCAATGTCTATGGTAGAAGCAAACAGGAGTTCAGCTTTGGTTTAAACATTAACATCATAAGGTTATCCCTGTCCATAAAGGTAGAAAGTAAGGAGAAAGGAAGAAAGATCAGCTAAAGACCAAAACAGAAAAAAAGGAAATCAACCAAAGCAGGACAGAGACCTCAGTTTGGAAAGAACATGGATGTGGTGCCTCTAACCACATGCCATGCCTGGTATTTGCACTAGTCTCTGGGAGCAAAACACAGTCATCTGAGCACTCATTCACTTTTCTTTTAAAATAATTTATACAAGTATTTTACCAGGTACATACTGCCTTTTGCCCACGCTGCCATTAAATCCTAAGCACTATGTTCAGAAGATCGGCTTAGAATCACAGAATCATAGATGAGTTTGGGTTGGAAGGGACCTTTAAGAGCCATCTAGTCCAACCTCTCCTGCCATGGGCAGGGACATCTTCAACTAGATCAGGTGGCTCAGAGCCCCATCCAACCTGAGCCTGAATGTTTCCATGCATGGAGCATCTACCACTGTCACTTGGGATATCACGTCCTCCTCCAGGTGGTCTCATGGATGACCCCAAATCACATGGAAAGCAGTTCCAGCAAACCCAACTAGCAGCGCCTGGTCTGCTATGAAATTATGCCTCAAAAAACTTTCTGAAGACTTTGGTGACACAAGTCTGATTGATTAAGTCTCAGTCTGAAATCTGCTGCCTTTTTCATCGTTTCACTGCCGCCAGCCTCACAGAAGGCACTCGGACTTGACAGCTCTGTACCCCCCTACAAACCTTTGGCATTCGGGAACTGACTGACCCTCAGCTCCAGGGTGAGAAATCACAGAGCACTGGAGTCTCCATCCCAGTGGCCAGCGCATGTGCCAAAGGAGATGTCCCCTGGAGAAAGCCCTTCTTGGCACTGCTGGCTAATGCATACCATTTCCCTCACATTGAAATCTTTGTAGAAGAGCTGGGTGTGCACAATGCGTTCCCAGTTGACTGAGAACTTGGGAAACTTGCTGGACCGACTCATCCCAATGGACAGTTTGCTAGTGAGAGATCCAAAACAGAGTCCTGCGGTTGAAGGAGAAGAAAATTCCTCTTGCACTTACTAGGAAAAGACAAACTGTCCAGAGTCATTCCTCTTCTTTCTTTCTCAAACTTGAAGACACCTCTTTTTTCTTTTTTCTTTCTCTTTTCCCCACTTTTTCCCCCTCCTTTTTAAAAAAAATAATTTATGTTCTTCCTTTTTAAAAGAATTGTTATATTCTTCAAGATAATTTGCTTGTTCAATAGGAAAGAGAAAGAACAGACTCAAGCAGGAGTTCTTCACTTGCATCAACACACTCCATCACTAAATCCCTTTGTGAGAGCTGTTCTCAGGGCTGACAGCATAAATATTAATTTATACGCTGGAGGTACGTGTGTTCGATAGCTGTACCTGCATTTCACAAGCCACAGCTTCTGTGATCACTAGTGCAGAGACACAGCAACCTCCTTAACCCACCTAGGAACAACAGGAGCTCAAACATTATTGCAAAGTATTGCTATATTGGAACAAACAGCTTCTTTCAAAGTAATTTCACTCAATTTAGAGCAGTAATAGAGTCTGGAGACATCACAGCAACGGGATGCTGTGAGGTGGTGAAGGCTCTTGCTCGTCATATGACAAGGAGCTCACCCCTTGGTGATGTTGCACATGATGCTTCGCTTCCTCCTGCTCAGGCAATCCCGTCCTGACATTGCACTTCACATACGCTCTCCCAAGCGCATACAACCCCTTAAACTTAGCAGAAGTTGAAGGCATAAATAGTAAGGCAAATAGTACAGCAGAAGCCTCAGCTCATGCAAAGCTCTCTTCATTCAGCTAGATTTTTGTGAGGTTTCTCCCAGTTCAAGTATTCCTTTTCCTCTTTCTTTTGCTGGGTTTGGGACGGTCCACTGTCCTGCCTGCACTCAGGGTATGGTCCTTCACTTCCAAGAGTGTTTAAACAAACAAAAGATCATCTAAGCAACTAATTAAATTTTGTATACAGTGTACTTCTAAGCAGCTTCTTCTGAATCCATCCAATGCTACCGTTGATGAATTATCAAAGACATAGTCAGCAAGAGAAATCTTGGTGCACTACTCCTTCTCTACCAGAGGAACGTGGCATGACCTTTTAACAGAAAATTTAAGGCACGATGTTATAATGCCTGAGTATTTGTTTATTATTGAAGTGCCCATTTCCATGGAGCCCAGGAGCAAATTAGTGAGTAACTTAAGCTAAAAAAGCAGAACATCTCCGTGCTGTTTGTGCCAGTTCTCGGAAATGACAGTTCTCTGACCTGGGGGCATGCTGGAACCACCAAGTACTGCTAACTTACATCTCAATCTGTGCCAGGAGAAAGAAAAGATTTCTGTACTTGGGCACACTGGGTCATATTCATCCTCGCATAATTCCAGAGAAGTCCGCAGATTAAGAGGGGGATGAACTATCTTATTGTTTCTGTGGTAAAGATCCAGCACATTTGAGAAGTTCAGAAATGGTACATCCCAAAAGCAGGCAGAGCAGAGTAGCTCAAAGGTTTAGAAAAGTGGTCAGTTAGCGACACCAAAGCGTCAGGAAAATTTCTAGGCCATCGGTTGCTGTTTGACACTGGAAGCATAAAATAATATACTGAAAGGATATACTTTCAGTATACTGAATGTACTAGCAGGTATCTTAGCTTAGTGGCCAGAAACAGGCATCACCACTAAGATACTCTTACACATCATTCACCATCAATTGCTGCCATCTAACCCTGTAGCAGGTATCCTAGCAGGTATCTTAGCTTAGTAGGCAGGTTCTGTCATTGTGGTTTGAAGCAACAATTACTGTCATAGGATTATAATTACAAGTACTTTTAAAATTGATTAAAGTTAGCTGAATCGACTATTCCATATGGGAAAAAGAGTGGTTTTAGATATAGAATATCTGCCCTCAAAGTGCAGCTGAAAGCTCCCTAAGAATAAATAGTCCACTGGCCTGACATACTTCTGAGAGACTCTCTCGGAGAGACTTGTTAATGAACAGGAACAGGCATTCCCAGCCTGAGCAACTGAAATCTGTAGGGCCAAAATATTCTTTCCTTCAAGGTCAAAGAAGTACTAAGAAATCCCCAAGGGTTCAAAGAAAGGGACAAGAAAAGAGCATGGAGGAATTCCCACTCAGGTCCTACCTGCCCATGGTCCAGAGGTTTCTCAGCTTTGGAGCACCAATGTTGCCCAAGCGCAAGGATGGAGCCTGGCAGACTTTCTGATACTCTGAGTAATTAAATTGCTATGCTGAGTGAAAATTATTCTTGTCTTACAGTGGAAAGAGTCTATCTAACTCTCTCCTTAGTAGTTGAGTATAACTTCAGCTTCTTTAAAGCACACTTTGTATTGTTTTCCTTTCTGTTTATTCTTCCCTCTTTATTCTGAACCAGACTAATGACCTATTTCTCTGTGTCAGCTAACAGGTTTTACTCCATTTTCGAGGTGTATCCTAGTATTTCTTTCTTACACCTTAGACTGCAGAACACAAACATGAAATACTTGCCTAGATCAGGAACTTACTTTTCATGATACATTTCACTATTCAAAGGCAAAAGTCCATTCTGAATTCTGCTTTCAGCTTGATCTTTCTGCTTGAGTCATGTGTTGCCAATACATATGACTAAGTCAAGTTAAATATTTCTCTTCCAATTTCAAATCTGTTATTAACATTTTTTATTGTGCAATTGCTCTCCAATAAGTTTCTCTGCAATTTTAGAGGTTTCTTTCTTTTTTTTTCCCCCCCATTTGCAGTCAGGTTTTTTATCAGGATTGCGTGTATCAGTGTCTACAAACCTACATTTTAAATAAATTGAGGGCTCTCAAGATATAATAGAGAGAGGAATTGGACAATGACTCTCTCTGTCCCATTTTCATACTTCAAAACTATGTTCATATTCCCATCTTTTTAATTGTACTGCTAACTCAGAGTGCTTTAGGATTCCGTCATATAGCTCTTCTGTTCTTCTCCTTCTTGCTGTTTCTAACACTGCTTCTATTTCCATTCTTGTCAAAAGCCTTTTCATAGTCCAAAAATCTGTACACAATGTTTTGTAATATTTGGCAGACTTATCTGAAACCTAATTCACTGCCTTCTTGTGATTCATGGGTCATAAATTATTTCATATGTAATGTACCCCAAAGGGTGAAAAATTCTTTGTATTGCATTTCAACCAGACAGTTTAAGGAAAAAAAAAAAAGTTAAAAAAAAAAAAGAAGTATTTTTGAGACACTCTGAAAAGATCTGACTTCAATATATGGTCTAGTGTGTTGTCTCCCACAAATGGTATCTCAGTGTCCTTTAGTAAATAAGAGATTTCAACAAACTATGAGTGAAAACACTCTTGCCATAACGTGGGTTTGCTACGGACAACTTTAAAGCAAAGGAGAAATCCAAAATGTGTAGCACTGGATCAGACCACTGATGCATTAAATCAGTCCTGTCTCCAGTGATTGTTAAACCAAAAGGGTCTGCACGAAAACAATTCAAAAGAACAAGAATACCAACCAATCCTTACTTATTGCACATAGCCAAATATATTATTGGGACTGACCCCAATAACAATAAGCTTGTGCCTCAGTGAGTGAGTTTCAATAATCAAAGGAAATAATTAACGAAACAATAAAGATCATTATGACTTCCTTTATGTAAATGACTGCCAAATGTAAATAGATCAAAGCTTGAGCTAAAATTAAGCAATTCCCCTAGTCCACTTGCAATGCTGAAAGGGAACATACATATATGATTTGTTTACAGTTATGATGAATATTATTGACATATTAAGTTCTTATTTTACTAGAAAAATAGAAATTAAAACAATTCTCAAAACATTATACCTATATTCCTTACATCTGTACTCACATTTATTTTAATGGGACTATTTATGAGAATAAAGATTACTCATACATGTAAACCTCTGTTCTCACACACCAGTTTGCAGGATGTCCAGAGAACAGATTCTGGATTTTTTTAATTTTTTTTTTTTTAAATGAAAGGCCTCTTTGAAGTAAGCCAGCTGAAAGAAGTATTTTTTTTTTTAACATGAAATCAGGTATATACACGCTCTGTAAATGTCAAGGACAAAACATTTTATTTTGTACAGAATTTATCTTTCGGTTCACTAAAGTCAAAACACTTCTGTTCATCAGAACTTTTATAAAGGACTGTTTCATAATATGAATCCATTTGGATTATCTGACCAAAGATAAGACTTCAATGGACTTACTATATCATTCACCACTGTACCAGTGCCACAAAAGGGAATTACAATTAATTGGATTATGTTGGTCTCCACCCGCTGATTGTAGAAGAGAAAGTCTGAAAGTGTAACTATTTCAAACGGACCATATCTCTCATCAACCATGGGATTTGGGCTTTAATTTACCAATAAAGCTTAATTTCTTCTCTATATTCTCTTCTGGTTCGGAAGAGGTCATTTAAACACTTTATTCAAGTTATTCAAAACGAAAGGACAGTTTTGTTAAATACTTTCAAACTAGCACTTTAACACTTGCACCTTGTCTTTAGGCATTACTTATTTTCTCTGTTAGAAATAAGGTGAGTTATCTTGAAAAATTCAAGACAGAGAACACAGGTCTGCGTTTAGGTCATAAGAATAATTCATACTTCATATCCTCCAGTTCATTTTGTGAAATTTTGGCTGAAGTTGACACCTAACATGACAATTTGTTCTCAACTCCACATCAGTGTTGTATATACAACTTTATATACAGTATTATCAGCACTGTATAGGACAGAGACTTACCACCTCATGTCATGACAGTTCCTGTATGGACACGAGGCCATAAGAACTTTCAGCAGCAAAGTCCCACGTTAGATGGAGGGTTAACTGTTATGGAAAAGTCACCGCATACATTTGATACATGCGAATCACCCATTAGCTTGGAAATGGTTATATTCTACAAGCACACAAATTCATGTGTTTTAACTAATGTGACTTATATGTTGAATAACAACAATATTACTTGTATTTTAGATGCCCACACATATAACACATCTATCTCAATACATACTGTATTTGTGCTGCTGGCTTTGCCTGAAAGCTCTTAGGATTTTTCTTCACTATCCTTACTGGAAGGTTATTTCCTTCCAGTGCCTAATTCCTTCTAGTTACTAGCTGAACATATTCAACTTTATATACTTTTAAAATAATTATTACTATCAGTAATGCTTGCTTTGATTTTGTTTGTGTGTCAAACTTCCACATTCAGTCTAAGAAATAAAAAAAAAAAAGTCCTCAGTCAACTTACTTCAAAAACCATGTTGCTTAATTCACATTTGCATTACTTTTTGCTAATATCTGAAGCTCTAATTCCATTCCCTGGATATTAGCGGGACTAGCTATGCTGTTAAAGATAGGAATGCTTCTAAGTGCTTACTGAATCAGGGCATATGAGATGATAATTGTATGTATTTAAAACAAAACTTTAAACAGGAGGGGATTATATAAGTTGCTAAAACAAATATATCTTCAAGTGCACTGAAGGACTTTCAAATGTTAAGGAAATGTCCTTTGATAATAATAGCGCTAATAATAAGATGAATTTTCAAATATTTTTATGCATTTTGAGAATCGCATGTTATCCTTAATAAGGAAGATTCTTGCTAAATGCACTTTTTTCATACAAATTCATCAACTTCAGCGCTACGTCTGCTCTGAAGTTGTGCCAGGGGAGAACCAGATACTTAAGTATGCCCTGATCCAGGCAGGGGTCACCCCGAGCATTTTGGCTTCTCTTGTACAGCGCCTGCTTACAAACATCGAAATTTTTATGGTAATGAAATTAGCTTTTGTTTGAGGAATATGATGCTGTTAAAAATATGGAAGTCCTAAGTTTGTGATGAACCTGTGTTCATGAAATGCATGAAATTGCATGACCAGTGCAATTAATTGGATGTACACAGAAACATTTGAGACCTTGCCTAGATCTTTTTAGCCAGAAGGTTGACATTTCAGGGCCAGTGGGGGCTTGAAAACCTAACTCCATCCAGCCTGCCACATGTAACTCCACAAGCACAGCTACACCTTCTCTTAACGAGCCTCAGAAGATGCGTAAGTACCCTCAGGCACGTGTAAACACCCCTGGCAACATTTACGGTTCCCCCTTGGCGGAGAAGGGGTGGAATGAAATACAGGTGACTCAGTGGCATCACGCTGTCCTGTTTGCCACCCACGTCTGGCAGTCCCACATGGAAGGAGGAGACACAAAATCGTTTCTAACACCTCACCTTCTCCTCCATCTCACGCACACATCCAACATTTTCCCTCATCACTCACTCTGTGACAGGACGTGATGGAGATTTGCCTCATCGAGGGTATATTTGTGCCTACCTTTCCCTTCTGCAGGGTTTATCTCCAATTGCAATATTTTCAATTTCTCTTTTTCCACCTGAGCTCACAGGCATATATTTCAGGAGAGAAAAGGTATGCTTTAAAAAAATGTATAAACTGTCTAATGCATGCATCTCTCCGGTTCTTCAAATTAATCTTGTGAATGGACTTTCAACAACAGCAGGATTTCAACATAAAATAAGAGATTTTCCTGCCTTTGGTTCCTTGAGATACATTCAGGTCCCTCCCACGAGAAATATATTAAAATATTGATTAGATTAGGGTAACATTTCAAATAAATGGAGATTTATACTTCCTTTTGGATACAGAATCTTATAAAAAGTTTCAAGGCAACACACAACAAAGCAGTTGACAAGAAAGATAGCATCTGCTTTCCTGGCTATTCAAGCTGAAGTTTTTCATTCTAAATGCAAGCAATGTTTCCGAAGTTAACATAATTAACTCACGACAATCCTGAAACATCATAATATAAGATACAGATGGAAATTCAAAGCTTTAAAAATGTCATATAACTGCAAGAGGATTATCATTTTTTAACGGCGCAAATCTGAATACTAATTAAAACAGGTGTTTTTATTTCAAACACTCTTGCACACTGTGACATTACCAGGAGGGTTATTTATGTATTAGTCTATGAGGAAGCATATACTGCTCGAAAAATGTGATGTGTGATAATAACGAACTCATGAGATAAAAGAATGACACACTGTACTGCTTCCTGAAACAATAAAAGACCAGTAGTTCAATTAGTTAGTAATTTCCATGTGACTATTTGACAGATTCTACTAATTGTTAAGCTCCCACTAACTATTGCTTTACATAATTAATTATATTCAAACGCGAACAACAAAGACATGTGGGCCAGTTGCCCTTTTGACAATGTTTTTCGCAAACTGATTTGCTTACCAAAAATATTTTTAGAACTAAAAGATACTAATCTTAAGTGGAAATACACATCAAAAACGTTAAAGCAGCTCTGCATTTTACCATGGTTATGAGAAAAAAATTTGGATTGTTTAACATATCATTTATGCTGCATGCATAATAGCTGAAGTGTTCTAGCAGAGATCTTTCATATTAATTTAGCATTGCATAAAATTCATAGTAACAGGTCCAAGGGTCAAGCATCATTCATCATTAGTTGAAGTGACATTTGCAACCCTTCATATAGCAGCTGCTTGAAAGGGGAAAAAAGGTATTCTTTGGAAGAATGGGGGGTAGCACACAATCCTCGCTCTATCCGCGGAAGGGAAAACAAGGTGCCACTATGTCAGCATGGTAATGTGCTTAAATTTGGTGATGTCATTCTTCCCTAACCCCCACGAGTCACAAGGCACAAGGCAGCTGCATTCCTGAACTTCGTAGTTCGGGTGGAGATAAGTAATAACTAGATGTAAATGAATTACATTACTGTGGTTGTGAACATAGCTCTGTGCATCTAAATTATGATTTATATCAGGATCCTATCTTGTTTTTGAGAGTTTTCTACTTGTTAACAAGGCAGCCCTTGTTCTCATGGCATCCTCCAGGCATAATAGTTTCTGGGAAGCCAAATAAGATCACTTTTGAAACTGCAAGACAGCATTCCAAGACTTTGCAGCAGAACACATTGGCCAAATTAGGACTTCTGAAGACTGTTAACTAACAAATAAAATCTTTTTTTTTTTTTCTTTCTTTGTGGCATGTCTTGCCTACTATAAAACATTAAGATCAGAACGGGAAATGTGAGCAATTAAAATGAAAATGTAATCATCTGCAAGAAAAGATAAATTTGTATTAAATGGCTAATACTTCACAGTCCTTTTGATATTACAAGTACTTTTTAAGAAAATATATATTTTATGTCATAGTAATTTTTACTATGTGAAACATGTGATCTCTTTGGAATTATGCACATTTTTAAATCGCAGTCATTAAAACAGCATGCAACAAAAAGTAGTTAGATTTTGGAGCTTTGCTACTATTTAGTGATTTTCCTCAACTTTGCTATTGTACCTGAAATGTATTTAATTTATTCATGCTGCTCATTATCCACTAGTATTTAAAGCACTGTGACGATTACTAACCTAGAGTACTACTTCTTTCTTAAAAAGTTTAATGACTTTTACGAGGAAAACCAATGCTTTTCAAAGAGCCACTTAGAAGCGAATGAAAAATGTTCAAGGACATTGCTTGTTACACATTGCAATGCCCTGAGCTGCTATAAATTATGCTCCCAGTCAAAACACTTCTCCCAGTGAGAAGTTACTTTTCCATACTCTATCTATGCATTACAGAGGAGAGGGTGCACTGGTCTGCCCTCGCACAAAGTCAAAATACTCTGCTGCAGGTATTTCACGGTGAGATCCCATTTAGAGCCAACGGCGGCACTGGGTCCTGGCATTGCACGGCAGCTGTGAGCTTCAGACCCATTCCCAAAATGGTTTGCAGACCGTATCGGTCATATATTATGTCATCTGGAATATAAGATGGCCATTCATCAGCGAGTAAGCCATCCCCTCCATTGGTCAAAAAGCATCCCTACAAAGGAACAGTGCTACTGGTCCATTACTCCCATGGTGTCTCATCTTCCTAATTCTAATTAGGATTCTAATAGCTGTGCAGAGGATAAACACGTATGTAAAAGATGTTATAGATACCAGAAAGGCAGAATGGCTGTAAAAGGAATAGAACAGCAGAGGCAAGATGACTGGCAGATAGGGTTGCCACATCCCCCTTAAAGAGACTGCTCCTTTTCCACACCTTATGTCTCTTGTACCATAAAAATATGCATAGATGTATGTGGGAGCATCATAGCAGATTTCTTGGGATGCGTGCCATGCATCTGAGCTTCGAAGCTGGCTCAACGTTGTCACCATTAAGTCGCAGTGTACACAGCAACACTTCAATCTAATTTCAATTAAGGAAAAGTTACACAGAAACTTCTTGGAGAGGACACATGACCTTACACATAAATACCAATTAAATTCAGTATCATCAGTGTCTTTGCAGTGAACATTGATACCACCAGCGAGAGGAAGGAATTTAAAATGAGGCAACGCTTGATGACATTACCTCCATCTACAAACTCTGCCCGTGTTAACTAGTACATCAACGATTGGTAAAACAGTGGAATTCATCTGTGAAGAAATGGGGTGAAATGAAGTAATGACATGAAATTTTCATTACAAGCAGTTTTTGCATGACATAAGGTAGGATACTGCATCATTATGCAAGAAAATACCACCTGGTAAATGAATAAAAGCCTAATCTACTGAGAAACTACAGATACCAGGAACATTAAGCAGTTGCTACGGAGAACTAACTAGAACTACTTCTTGTACCAAGGACACATAATCTCCTCATGGTTCACATGACCAACTGTCCCTCTGTTCCGAACTCAGGCAAATCTGTATGAAAAGGGAATCCTAGTGTCATGAAGTGGGATCAGCGAGATCCATACTGAATGCAGGCACCGCACTTAGAGTTGTCCCAGCTTCTTTTGTTTGCCGTGTCTTTTATTGAGCAACAACGGAACAAAAAAGTGCGGCAAGTTAGGGCTTTAATTTTTGATGACCACCTCTTTCATTGAAAACTTAGAAGATTCCCCTAATATGCAGACTCCTTGAGGGAGATATAAATCATAGAATCATAGAATGGTTAGAGCTGGCAGAGACCTTCAAGATCATCCAGTTCCAACCCCCCTGCCATGGGCAGGGACACCTCCCACCAGACCAAGTTACTCAAAGCCTCATCCAGCCTGGCCTTGAATCCCTCCAGGGATGGGGTATCCACAACTTCTCTGGGCAACCTGTTCCAGTGCCTCACCACCCTCAAAGAATTTCTTTCTAATATCTCATCTAAATCTCCCCTCTTCCAATTTAAAACCATTACCTCTTGTCCTACCACCACACTTCCTGACAAAGAATGAAAAAATAACAACCCCAAACAAACCCAACATCCCCCAAACCTGCAAGAGGACCAGGAAGAAAAGTCATCCTAAAAGCATTAAGACTCCTTGCACACCATCACTCACTGGTGACTGGGGAGTTTTTACAGTCTTTCAAATCTTCTTTCAATCACAAGATGCCTTAAAGGGACAGAAGGTCTTAAAATGTGCTCTCTATCTCCCCAGTTGAGAAAGATGCATCGTAGGGGGAGGGAGGGGGAAGTCAAGCCACGACACAAAAAGCATTAATACAAAGAACAGTGGGGTCTCTCCCTAATTTGACTTTCTCTACAGGTGGTCTGCAGCTGCATCCAAACAGGTTACACTACCGCCTTCCCATGGGCATTACAACAAAGTGGGATCTGTATTCACAAGAATACATTTACTAGCATGGGCTGATTCAGGTCTAAAAATAAGAAAAAAGCTTTTTTTTTTTTTCAGAATAGCCTGAGGTAACTCTCTGCGCCAGCAGAAGACAGTGGCGCTCTTGTTTCACTGGCTGTGCGTGATGATAAAGGATATCAGAAACCCACTTCATATGACTCATTGAGGCCCACAGCCAGCTTCCAATTGATTCATTTCATTTGTATTAGTTTGTTCTCCATCGACTACACAACAGGCTAGACCAAATCAATAAGCAATATTCTGTTTTCTATTGACTCGGGGGCCAATTCACACCGGGTCCTGCCACTGCTATGCCTGATTTTACAGTCCTGGATATCATCATGGAAACGACGAGGCCCAAAGGCTGCTTAGTGTGGGAAGAAATGGGAAAAGCTTGCAAACGCAAGGCGAGATATTGGCTTTTAAGCTGTTGCACCTGCAGGAGGAGGTATGAGTGGGTCTAAAGTTGCATGCCATCCTTACCATGCTCTTCCAAGGGATGCAGAAGGTATTTCATGCTGCTCCCAGGCAGTCATAAAGTGGAAAGCACGTACAGGTACACATTCATACTCACCTTTGGTAGCATGCAAAAATGATATGTGAAGGACATGAGCATGCAAACATTGTGTTTGCCTCCCAGCATCCATGAGGAGCTCCTGTAGGCCCAGGACATGGCTTCTGAGGCGGTGCTGACAGCACCTGCACCAGAACAGTATTTGCACAACTGGAGGAGTAACCCATCAGTACACAGTCCCTGTGTACGTGTAAAATGGCCTTTGTTGAGTACACAGTTGCCTCTGCTGAAAAGGATTCCAGCACACACAAACTAAAGCACACCAACCCAGAAGTTTCTAGCCATTTTTATTCTTTTGGCCAGCTTGTCCACAGTAAGTTGGGTGGTGAAATCTACTAACTGGATGCCTCTAAATACCTTATCTTTGATCTCCTCACACTTTTTTTTTTTTTTCCTTTCTTTCCATTTTGAAGACTTCTACTTCTTAAAAATAGTTCTTAGGTGGAAATAAAAGAGATTTTTACCCAAAACTATCCCCCCCACCTCCGTCTTCCACACAAATTTGTGGACATTCTCAGCATAAGAACCTTCAGCTGTCATTACCCCTGCACAGATGAAAACCGAGACACTGACTGTATTGTAATCTCCTCTATCCCTTTTTCTGTAAAACTCGTGAATCCTCACTCTGCCCCAGGTCTCAGATTTCTTGAGCTGCCGTGCTCTGCCTTACCCAAAGTAGAGAGCTGGTTTTTTAGTGTCTCTGATAATATTGGCTTTTTTACACGAGATATAGAAACAACACACTGAATACTGGGGTGGATGTATGTGAGGGGTGGCAGAATACGGCCCAGTGTGTTCTTCCTATCAAATACACTTGACAAACTTAAATGAAAAGTCTTCTCTACTTCCTACTAACAGATGTTTCCAATTTTTTCTCTCTCAGCACTTTAAACCACCATCTTTAGTTTTCATGTCTAAGAGACATTATTATAGGATACATCATAATGATATACTGTACATTCATATACAGTATCCCATACAATGACTAGTTGATTTATAATTCAGATCCAATAAAAGAAAAAATTGATTTAACTGATGACTAGTGAAATACTAAATGCATTACAATGTTTGAAAAGAACATCCTTTTCTTGCAATGCTAGTGACATAATAAAATTAAATATGGATATAAGATAATGCCCATTATTATTAGGCAAGAGGAATCAAAAGGAGCAGGAAGAAAAGCAATCTTTATGGATCAAGGAATGACTAAACTTCCTCTTCAAATGTACAAAGACATGGACACAAATGGAAAAAATTCACAAATGAAATAAATTCAAACAATCTTGAATTATAGTATAAAGTTGGTTTTCCGTTAACTGGTCTTGGTCTATCTGGACATTCAGTAGCGTTGTCGTGTTTGGAGACTGTACTGGAGGTAACTGTGAATTCCAGGGGTCATCAACCTTATATTTTAAGTTCTGTGTTAAATATTTTCTCATTATGCCAAAGCCTCTATAGCACCATGACAACACAATTTAACCCCACATCCAAGAAACTCATATCCCCTCAAATGTTCTACGTCTCATCCCTTCTTCTCACTTCCAACTTCTTCTTTCACCCCAAAAAGCCCCTGCTGAGGTTCATTCCCATAGGGATGAACTTGGACACCCAGAATAGTCACACAATTAATATGGTAGCCACCACTTTCCACGTCTCATTCAAGAAGCTTTGAAACTGCTCCCCTTTCCTAGAAAACTGCTGTGGATCTCAGAATTAGTTGAGGTTTTTAACTTTCCGTAAGCATCTGCTAGAAGTCAGTCACTTCAGCATTTGCAAGGATCTTTGTTCTCCCAGATGGGTAAATTGCTTCTAATACAAAATCTATTCGGAATTCTATTCGGAAGTGGCTGTAATTGCTCATACAAACTTAGACTGATGGTCAATTTTTTTTTTTTTTATAACCCTGGTGCACTAGTTTTTCCTTTTGGAACATGTGCGTTTTGGTTCTGGAAAAGCAGAGGCAGACAGTAATCGCTCGGAGCCAGAGCTGATAGAGTTTGTTCTACTGAAAGAATCAAATATATAAACAAAATAACACCCAAATACTGGTGCTAAGCTATAACTTATTTTACTGTTGCATCAGTAACATTTTAAATGACTTTAGTAATCTCAAATACTTTAGAGTGAAGTTATTATTCTCTATAAAAATCTTGGGGGATTTTAACCTATATTATGGAATTCAAGGAAATAATATTAATCAGCTCACAAAAAAAGCACCAGCAGAATCTGGGGGTCAGTTAATTTGCGCTTAAACACCTACATTTGCACGTGCAAAACTGGATAATTATGCTCCTAGCTGCCCATTCATGTGTACAGATGGGAGCACCCACACATTTTCCTGGGATAATTTTTGGAAGCCTATAGAAAATATGGTCTTTAAAGATTTTAATAAGGTTGGCAAAACATACTTTCTTTGCATAAAATTATGTAGTTCCCAAGTCTAAAATTACTTTGATTTAAAAAATGAAAATTGGCAAGGGATTAATCCATAATATGGTCTAATTACTTTTTTTCTTAAAAATTAAATGGTCAAGATCTTAACTCAGAATAGTGGTTACTGTTCGTGAACTGAAACTAAGAAGTAGAACTGAATAAGGGATTTTATTAGGTGTCTAAATATGTATTTAGCTAATAGAATCCTCTTACCTTTGGCTGAATAACAGGTGTAATAATTATGAAAGCATATTTAATTTATACATCTGAAGCATAAGGCTCTACTAATTATATTTTTATGAGATTAAAACGCAAACTGGCCAAAGCTTGGAAAGAAAAAGTAGAACTCACTTGCTGACGTTAAATTGCGAAAACACATACATTCACAAACACACAAGCTCAAACAAATAAAGGGAGAGAAGTACAGACAGACAGACACAGAGGAGGATGTTGAAAGCAGATAATTAGCACATATTTTGGCCCTTACAGATGGTATTGTCGGCTTTTATTTAACCTTTGCATTGTTTAAAATGCTGAAAGTTTAATTCTTTTTTATCAAAGTGGGTTTAAAGGGTATTTGCCCGGTTTGTAACGTATAGGGGTTGCTAAACATTGCTCAATAAACAAATCAGGTTTTCAGTGAGGATTGGATTTTCCCTGTCATGTTCAGTAGGAAAAAAAAGGCCCAGAATATTAAAGCAAAGATACTTCTTTTTGCTCTCTGATATTTTATTATTTCTTTGTTTGCAGAGGTTACTTCTATCGGTAAGTAAATATCACCGTGAATTTCTCTTTGTCCTTCATCAATCAAAACCGGTCAATTATAAGACCGGTGCAACTAGATCAAAACTCCAGGCTGTGTAGTCATATTACCACTCATATTATTACTAAAAGCGCATCTATATTCCAAACTGGGATACCATAACCCCTTTGTCATTTTCCAATAAAAAAGACCATACCAAATAGGCAGAGCACACCGTAATTAGCAGCTGGCAGAGAAAGCTGTAAATCTGTATGAGTTCTGAACGATTTGCTTACATTGTTGCTTTGTTGACAAATGATGCTGTACATGTTAATGTTCCTGAAATGTCCCCATTGCACCTGACGTGCCAATAAATGCCAGCCAGCTGTATGAATTATGGAAATAAGATTTTTGTTTATGAAGGTATCCCAGACATTTATTTTACTGCATGCCTCTTGACAGATTTAATGTCTGGAGTTACATTGAGAAGATATTTGCTACCTGACATAATGGATAATGGAAACTTTAAAGGCTTTTTTTAATGATGAGACTAATATATTTTTTTAATTTTACCTTGTGGCTACACATTTACTCTCGATATAAAGCTTGCATATTTTAAATGGAACGATACTAAATTGTTCCTAATGTACAATGAGTTGGATGAAACCGGTGCTGCAGTGTATGAGAAAACAGAGGAAAAGTATCTCCGAGAGCTACTAAAGCAAGAACACTACGTGCAAGTTTACCTATTTTTGGTTAGTTTTTTATCTCCTGTGTGCATTTACTAGCGCATCGTTAGTGTACAAAGGTAGCTGTTAAGACTTAGGCGTTTCCAAGTACAATAAAAATCTTTTAGCAGATGTATTTATAGCAGGCTCCATAAAACATTCATTTAATCTGCTAAGGCAAGGCACAGAGAACAGAGAAACATGTACATCTACCAACTATATTTGACTATATTTAACTGGATTCAGAACCAAAAAATCTGTCACTGAACTCCGAATATTTAAAAATGAGGTGTATACTCTCAACCAAAACAGGAAAAAAAATATAATAAAAATCCCCCTAATTATTAGAAAAATGAAAAGTCTTATTCCGACCCTGCTTTTAGCAAGCATGCTTATTCTGGCCAAGAAAAATAATCTTGGGCAGGCTGTAAACTCTGACTAGGCTCTTCTAGATAGAGGTTTGCAGGTGATACTGGGGTTTCCTCCAAAGCACAAGCTGTTCCTGCCGAGCTTGTGGCAGAAGGAGCCCCAAAGCTCTCCCAGTGCCGGGACTGGTGGCAGGTGCTGGCTCCCGGGAATCCCAGCCCCGTGTTTTCCCTGCCCTGCGAGTGGGGAACCTGATTCCCTGCTCCAAAGTGGAAAAATTTCCCCTGGCAGAAGACACTGTACTACGCAAGCTCTTCAATTCTTCCTCTATTAGCACATGTTAGTGTATTGTCAAGAGGAACAATAGCAACCCCACAAACTATTTATTCCATCAAGAACAATTTATTGTCTTTTGTAAGTTTGTTTCCAGCTTCTGAAGCTCAAGAGAGAAAAATCTGCTGGTTCTTTAAAACTTCAGATGTTAGGGACTATTTGTAGTCATCATATAAATGGGGGTGGTAACCAAATTAACCAAATTCATTTTGTAACCACAAATCATTCCTATTAAAATACTCCCTTCTCACCCCACCTCAAAAGAAGAATAAGAATAATAAGGGGAAGAAAAAAAAAAAAAAAAAGAAAAAAAAAGGAGTCCAGATGGTTAAAATTATTTTTAAGCAAATATTTAGTGGTTACAGTTGAATTCTTCTGGCACACATTCTCCACTACAAAAATGACACCCCACATTCACTGTGTTAACCATTTTCCAATGTGCCAGCCAAATGAATGCCTCAGAGAACACACACACACACATTATGGAAGCATTATCAGAAATGCTATAGTTAAGACTCCTTTGCAGTTTGGGCATAAAGAAGGGCTCTTTTACACCATGTGGTAGGATTTAATCTCCAGGTATAACGTGCAACTCCTCAACATGCAACAGAGTTTGCCAATGCGTTCCCTTTCTTGAAGCAGAACTATTTTTCAGCACATCTTTTTATTGCTAATGTCACTGGAAACTATTTGGGAAGTGGAAGGAAAGGGGGGAAAAGGTTTGTAACCAAAACATTCACAGTAAACACCATTGCTGCATTTTGCACACTTTAGAAATGTTTCACTAAAACACAAAAGGAGCGTTCTTTTATTTCCCAGAACCTAATTTGTCCCTTACAAGAGGAAGCCCAAGGAACTCCCTTTGTTACTCTGACGGCTGCTTCAATTCTCCCCTCTTTTCTCTCTTTCACACATTGACCCACGCTACTTGGAGGACACCGATATTATATCCTTGCATTTTCAAGAGATTTCACAACTACCGCCTCCCCATATCTGTGCACAGCCAGTTCACCTCCCGGAGCAGACTGGTGGGAGGCTGATGGGTACGAGCAAGAGCACTGGCACCAGTATGGGGCTGACTGGGGTGATGGACGGCCAGGGAAGGTGTCCCCCCTGCACTGCTCCTGCAAACTGGTTGCTCCAGTCTGGCATCCCAGGAGGCTTGCCAGATGGAGAAACCTTCTCCGCAGCAGAACTGCAAGCTGTGCTTCTTGGGAAGCTCAAGGCTGTAACCCTTTCCCTCTTCCTCCACATACCCTGTTGCTTCCAGATTTCTCTCGATGCCTACACATAAACAACCGAGACAAAATCTTGTTTCTCAGAGACACACAAACTCAACTTGTTTCTAATCCTTTTTCCAGCAGATTAACCCTAGATAATTTAACACCACGCATACAGCTTTGGGAATAGAAGTTAATTCATTCTAGGTCAGAGCTAAAACTGTGCATGAGATTCGTATGAAATGGCTGTATCTGTTGTGGTTGCTCACGTATTTTTTAAACCAAAGAGAAGTTTGTTGTGAGGTTGCAGGGCTTGGGTATCTTGATGTTTACGTGGTCAAACTTGGGAGCTATTTTGTGTAGACATTAAGGTTGATTATCTGGTGATCTCCTTTGTCTACAGTTGATGGGACACAGCTAGTCAAAACTCTGATGGAAAGAGCAATTTAAAGTTTTAAAAGGTTTATTTTGGTAGAGGCTAAGGTCTGAATTATATGTGTTTGTTAAATGAAAGGAAATACACGTCTCTCTCTATATATGTATGTGCCTGTGCACACCTGGTTTACATTGGTACAACTTCTCTGATCTCAGTGTTTTACATCAGGATACTGAAAGGTAAATCTGACCCATGCCATAGAGTCTCCAAAGGGCTAACTCTCATTATTTTTGTTACAAATGCCTATATTTTGCTCAGTGGAAGATTAAAGCTAATGTATAGCAGAAGAGCAATGTAAGGAATCCCATGGTAAGTCTCCATCCTCCTTTCGGTACCTACGCAGTGGGTAGTACAGGAACCCAGGCTCCACTATCCATTTTCTCTTTCACGTGCATGGAATTCATTGAAAGTAATGGGAAGGAAATTACAGTAGTCTCACAGGTCTCTAACAAGAGATCACTGTGTGGAAAAATGTGACTTGTCAAGAGCTACTTTCTCTGTATTGTTTCATGAGAAAATATACCATAAAGAATAGCTGAAATCTGAAAGCATTGCATTCCTTTTTCCAGTATTAAATCAAACCAGATATTGGTAAAAGGTGCAATTTTACTGGAGACATACCAAAAGGTGATAATATTCCTACTGACTGAGGCCGACGGTTGGCATAAAACACATGCTCCTTTTCCAGCAGACTATTCCATAAATATTTGCGTTTTCCCTCTGCAGTTCACCCTTTAAGTTGCTTGCTTACAATCAAGAAACTAAACACACAAATATAAAATGAACGAAAGAAAGATATAATTAAAGGCTAAATTGACTCACTTTGGGGGAGTAATGACCCTCAAGTATTCCTGTTCTTTCCTCATAGAGGTAGAAATTCACTGCCAAGGCAGAAGATTACCTCAAACAAGCCTAGGCATTTTGTACTGGCCTATGGACAAAACAAAACAGGTATTCTGAAAAATTTCACTTTAGATATTAGGAAGAAATTCTTTTCTGTGAGGGTGGTGAGGCACTGGAACAGGTTGCCCAAAAAAGCTGTGGATGCCCCATCCCTGGAGGGGTTCAAGGCCAGGCTGGATGGGGCTTTGAGCAACCTGGTCTGGTGGGAGGTGTCCCTGCCCATTGCAAGGGGGTTGGAACTCAATGATCTTGAAGGTCCCTTCCAACTCTAACCATTCTGTGATTCACACCTCCCCACAGAATGCAGGTCCTTAAATAAAACATCATTAAACCAATTAAACTTTGCCATTCAACGGGGAAAGGAACGAGAAGTAGCCACCAGGGCCAGGCTTCATGATGGAAAAGAAAACCCCAGGAAGATGCCAGCCCCGGTGCAAGATGGGTTCCAGCGCGGGCACTGCTCTGCCATTATCTTGTTATAGAAAACATTACCTGCCTTGCTGCCTATATTACTTATGCTCTGCGCTGAAGAGTGGCACGCTGATTAATTACTACTCTAAAGAAGTGCTTATAAAGCATCAGTCCGAGGCAGGTTTACTGGGTTGGGGCCTCCCATGATTTATTGACTAAGGGGAAAAGTAAAGGCCATTTGTAAAGGAGTATTTTCTTCTTGGGGGGAGGGGGAAGTAATTTAAATTACTCATCCTCTGCTCCCCCAAATTGAAATGTCTGACCCTGAAAAGTAAAGCCAAAGAGTTTCTTCCTCTGAAACTTATGCAAAAAAAATGAACAGCAACAGAGTTTTACTGCACTTCTCTTCAAAGGACACCCTGCAAATGTTAAGAAAAGAAACAACCTGAATCAACTGGCAAGAGAGGTCTGAAATGTTTTCTTTTGCCAATACAGGGAGCTGATGAGAGAACTTTAAAATAATCAGAGCATTTCTGCTCTAATATTCCTTGCCTTTTCAACAGTGTTGTTGGAAAGACAGAAGAAAAAGTAAAGCACAAACGCACTGACACAGAGACACACACAAGACATTTCCATAGGAAAGATTCATTTGGTTTTGGTTTGTCTCTGTTGCTATTTTGCTTTTTCTCTCTCCTTTTTTTTTTTTTACCAGTAGTAAACTGGCACTTTGGGTTTACTGCGCTTCACTTACTAAAGCCTCTTAATAGTATATAGTGCAGGAATGTGAGAGGAAAATATTCCCATATGACAGAGATCCTTTGATATTGTTACTTCAACCAAAACTTTGAAATACAGTAGCTGGCTTTGTGTGTAGCATATGACAATTTTTCCCCAAGTCTTCTAAACTTTGATTTACTTAACTGCTGTCACTGACGTGACTCACAGAGAAAGAAAGCATGAAGAGACGGAGCGAGAGAAATAGCTAATGTGTTAGTCTATTTGATGGCACAGGATTATATGGTTCAATAATTAGTGCAGTCTGTATAAGAAGTCTACAAAAAATATTGGTATCAAAGAAAGAAAAGGAGATAACGTCAAATGCTTCTAGTAAATTTATCACAATTTCAGTACAGTATTATGCAGGTTTTCTAATAAAATTTGTTTCTGTGTCATATGTAAAGTTACACGAAGCACGAGAGGAAAAAGGAGATATAACTCCATCCTTACAGATAGTGACTTGACAACTTCCACTGGATTTAGTGGGACCTTTCACCTGAGGAGCTCACACTCATTAATGTATATTCTGCAATAGCCTAACATAATAACACACCAACATTACTTTGCAACATCATGCTGAACGATAGCATTACCTTTAAGGTCCCTTCCACCCCAAACCATTTTATGATCCTATGATTACAACTTCATGAAGCAATGTGACTGTAGCTGGCTACCTTTCCTCTGGAAAAAATATGGTACATAGTTGATAACCTTAGAAAAAAATCTTGCGTGGTAAACACACTTTTTATCCTGCTTGTACCTGGCAAGGAAACACACAACCTACATCTCAGCAGAGCGTTAAAGTGAGAGGGTCTCAAAGACGCCCTTAGAAATTGCAAGTGGGAGTGACAAGAAATTTTGTCAAGAAAGAAGATTTCTCCTGGGGAGGGCAAAGGTGATTTAGGGGATTCCTCCCCACTCCACCACTGACAGCCTATGCTGTCCCAGCTGCTTATTCATGACCCAAAGTGGATTGAGGTGAGCTCTGTAAGTAGCCTGGAGAAGGATACCAAACACATACAGGTGAGTTCCAAATCCCTTGCCTGTCCCATGTCCTGTCCTAGATATGACCATGTACAGCAACCATGCATCCAAAGTTTGAAAGTGAATATAGCATTTGCAGGTCTACCACATGCGTTAGGAGTTATTGATACCACAAAGCTGAAGAGGAGGAGGATTTTCTCCAGAAGCTGCTGAGATGCCTTCTCCTTAGCTTGCATGATCCGCTCAGGGAAAAGGAATTGCCTCTTAACTCTCTATGGTGTAGTTTACCTATATGTAAAATGAAGACAGAGCTTGCCCTCAAGGGGTATAGAGAAGCTTAATTAAACAGGAGATTCTTAGCCTTAATCAGACTTCTCTCACTTGCTAAGTACATGGGAAATCCTTCAGTTCAGGAACAAACTTGACACCATGACAAACAAATCAGCTTCTTTACTGTTTTGCCTTTGGGAATAATTTTCCTTGGGAATAGATATTTATAAAGCCATAAAAACACCAAACCCAAACCGAACAAAAAAAAAAAACCAACCCCAAATTTCTATCACTGTTGATGCTTTTCCTTTCTATTAAATACTTCCTGCATTTTCATTTCATTGGGGATCCTGCCTTTAGGAAATGGTTCTGTGTTTTTTTGAACCCACAGAATATGGCAGGCTGCAAAGAGCTTGCTTAATTCTAGTACAGGGAGAAGGACATGTACGACAGAAGATGTGATAGGTGAGGGCTTTGAGATGTGCATGGGGCAGTCCTCCTTCACCCCATCCCATTTCCCAACCTTAAACCCTTCCCCTTGTGGGTACAGTGCTTTGGGAAAGAAGGTAGTCCATCACCATCATTGCGAGTTTAGTTTCACCACAAAGAGCTAAGCATTGGTCTTGCCAGATGCTGGACAGCTTTGGTGACATCCAGTGCCTCCCATAAATACCAGGACCCTAATGTGATTTAAGAAGATCAGAAGTTTTAAGGTGGCATTCAGGAGCACAGAGAATCACATCTGTTCTAAAGCCAGTAGGCTATTTTTAAATGGGAGCTGATAAAGACAGGGAAAAGAGTTTCAAAAGAGTAAAATCTCAGTGATTTCACTGAAATATTATCTATTTGTGGAATAAATAGATGCGGAGCCAAATAATTCTGAAATATCTAAATTCCACCTTCCCTCTCCCACTCACAGAATCTGCTTTAAAACAAAAATGCCAAATTAATACAAGAACGATAGTTCTCACAGTATCTCCTGCCAGGCTAAGAAGGTACAGAGAATATCCTGAGAAACTCTGCTCTTAGGAAATACTAGTCCAGTTTTGAAAGTTATTAAGGGTTCAGAAAATTGAGAGAAACATCCAGTGTTTTGGTATCTGACTTGAATCAAATTTGAACTCTGGCCCTCCAAGAGTAAATCAGCAGTATGCGTGTGAAATATGTTTTTTTCCCTCCTAAGCAAAGCTCACCAGTGGACCAAGCAGAGGCAGAAGAGGTTTCAAATATAGCACACTCCTTTTCACCAATGAATACTCTTGGAACCAGCTTCTTCTGCTCTAGCACCCGCCTGATGGGAGGAGATCTGAGGCTGGTGCTAGAAGTCAAATGATTTTGGGCCAAGTTTATTCATTTTCCAAATCGTGATCTCTGCAATGACCTCCCATTCCTCCTCTCCCACCATTCCTTTTGGCTTTTAGCTCTTCCCCAGCCCTGCCTCCCCCATCTCTCCCAGGGTGCTCCTGGACACAAGCTTTGGCTTCGTGACGGCTTCTCCAGTGAGACCTGGCTGACAGGACTGAAATACAAGCTGAGCACAGGGACGTCCTAACTGGTTTACTCTTCAGAAACACCAGAGTTGAGATTATTTGCAAAACCTCCTGGGTGCACCCATGCCCCGTTCAGCTCCTCTTCCTCCCCAGCTTCATGGTGTACCCAACCGGGCAGCACCTTCCTCCTTTTTTGCTCCCAAAAAATGATTTTCCTACATCTCGTGAGGGTAAGTCCCTCCAGAGACATTCTTTCCAGAACTAGTCCATGTTATTTTCTGCCTGTGCTCCACCACCATGTTTGCTGGTTGCCCTCCTGATTCCCATGTAGGCTCTACTGTTCCTCAGGAAGGAGACAGTTAATCAGGAGACAATTCCATTCAACAGTCTCAGGCAGTTGTTTGGGTAGTTTCAGCCCAGGGACTGGATCGACAAGAGCTGCCTTTGGTGCTCATTGCCTGTTAAAAATGCTCTCTCCCAGCCCTACCCACTCGTTTTGACTTCATTGTCCCCTGAATTGCACCTACACTGCATTATAAACTGGGTCACTAAACTGATCTAGGTTAAAAATATCCCAGATATTCTTTAATGAAGTGTCAACAACTATTCTCAGGCTGAAGAGCGACTGGAGTCCCTCCTAATAATCTTGCTTACATATGCAAAAAATATGCCCTAAACTAAAATGTATTTATAAAAAAAAAACCATATTAAAAAAAAAAAAAAAAGAGTTCAACATTTGACCTGAGCATATCCCACTCTGTCACACAGACAAAGGAAATAAAAATGTGTTGCTGTAATTTCCTTGACAGCAAAAAACCAAAACAAACAAGAAACCTCACACATATATGTCTAGGCCAATATATATGATAATGTGAAACAATGAGTTAGATTTTTTCTCAGCCACGTGGAAGCTCATCTTGTTAGTTCTAAAACTGCAATACATAATTTTACTTTTTTTTTTAATATCAAAATTTAAATAAAGAAATACATCCTTGAAACTTCATTAATTAAAACTTTTACTGACTTTTCTGTAGAGTTTGGAATAAGGCAGCTTCACGGCCAGGGCTATGAATACTCTTAGGAAAAAGAGCATAATGGTAATTATTATTGTTTTTATTGGTGGTGTTAGTTTAATAGTATTATTATTATTACTATTATTAATAATAATAATAGTGGCAGTATCAGCATCTGGATTATTATAACCACAGTAGTGACAAGACCTAATAAGATCCATGCCCCATTGTGTCAGGCATTATAAAAGCACATAGTGAGAGTGACAAAAAGTTTATAATCTAAGCAATTAAGGCAGACAAAAGGTGCAGGGAGAAACAGAGGCACAAAGAGATGAACCGACGCAGGAGCCCGTGGGGAGAGACAATGTTAAGCCTCCAATATCCAGAGTTAGCAACTATTTAAACACAGGCTTGCTTGTCTATACAAATATATACGTATTAATGTATATCATATTGTCCATCTTGAAGAGAGTATACCAGGATTAAAAGGGAAAAAAAAAAATATAAAAATGAAAAAACTGTGATTTGATGGCTTGTTTTCCTTAGGTAAAAAGATATCTTAATCAAAACTGGAGAGACCAGAAGCAATATAGCACAGAGCCAACATAAGATTGAGTTTTGCTGGCAACTAACTTCAGTCAAAGCCCTGTTCAAACCACAACCCATTTAAAAAAAATAAATAATAAAATAAATCCAGAAAATAACTGTTTGTAGGATCTGATCACGATTCCAAAAAGCAATGGCAATGTACTTCCTATTGGAATATGGACAGCAAATAAGAAACGTGGTGGTATTCCAGCTGATGAAGACTCTGGCTAGAAGGAAGCAGACAACGTGCATTTTCTAGCACACAGAAATTTCTTTCAGCTCTTACATCCAATCGTCATGTATCCAATTTCAGAAAGAGAATCGTATTTTGCATATTCGGTAACAATGAGCTAACTATGAAACAAAAAGGAATATTAACATTTTTTAAAATTTTTCTTAGTCTTTGATTTTGATTTGTATTAGAATTTAAATACTTCATACACTTGGCATTATGTGCTTTCTCTTACATTTACTTTTTAGGTGTCTTACAAAGAATTGGCGTGGCTGCTATAATTATTTTTTTGAATGAAAATATTTTTAGGTTTGTTCATGTTTAAATAGGCCAGATATTTCAGCCTCATTTACAGATGTGAACATGCCCAAAATATTTCAGCAGCTTAAGCCCTTTTTCCGTGTTACATTTAAACAGTCAATTTTTTTTAGAGCTGCTTTTTGTCTCCAAGTTATTTAAAGTATCATCTTGTCATTAAGTTGCATTATGAGTAACCTAGAGTTCAGGTTCTCACATGACAGTTAATAATTTTAAATTCCAGAGCAGAATAATTTAAAATTAAGCCTCACATTACCTAGGAAAAATAAAATAGCTATTTTTTAATCGATGGAAAATAACTTAGTCTGAAGTGGAACTGTGAATTTTTTAAGCAAATAAGTTATTGCTCTAGTGTTCAGCTCAAATTCATACAAGCAAATACACAAAATGACATTTAGCTCCAAGATCACATTTTTGTAAAGACAAACTGTAAGCTCCGCGCAGCCATTGCTACCAAACGTTGTTTATCCCAGCTTTAAATTCTACTCCCAAATTTGAATAGACTGCAGAGCTCGCAGTGCTGCTGAGGAGCAATATCAAAATATGTGCCTCCTGGGTCTGAAAACCACAAGTTATTTTAGCTTCTGCTAAGAATTGATGGATTTTTTTTAAAGTTGAGTACAGTAAGTAAATAAATAAATACATTATCTACCTTCATGACCTTTCTTTTCCTGAAAGCAAACAGCGTCCATCATTTGTAACTTGACTTTCCATAAAAGTAACAGTTCATAAAAATCTGTGAAACTACTACCGGGAACAAACAAATTAAACAATGACAATGTAATAAAATAAAACTGCTGTTATAGTCCTATAGTAGAAGAATTGCTTCTTCGCTGGGATTAATACATCTTGCAGAAAACAATTTTAAATAATGTGTAACATATGGATTCAGCTTTTATTATTCTTCTAAAAGAAGACAATTATATTTATGTGATAAACTGTTCAGTGTTAGTAGCATAATGTTTATATTACTGGCCACTTAAATAGTCTTTGGCATAGTTTTATAAGGAACAGAAGCCTCCAGATCTTTTGAAATCCATCTTACAAAGTAAGTCCTGTCTGTTACTGGAATACAATGGTTTTTACATAGTTTTCTTGCTGGAGAAAAAAAATGTGCTGCAGGTAATCTCGTTGCTAAATTGCATGTATGAAAAACTTTCTGCTGTTTTAGCTACAATTCAGATGGCATTTTAGAGCTTTCTAATAAAAAGTATGAAAGTCTTGTAGCTGTCGGGAAACAGGAGGGGAAAAAAAAAAAAGAAGCAACTTTCAATTTTAACTTTTTTTTTGAAAATGAAGGATCATGATCAGCTGTTTTCTCTAATAAACCTTTTCAAGGTGTTTTTTCTTAATCTCCATTTATAAGCAGTGAGTTCCTACGCTCTCTTATTTTGCTGGGAGATTACATTTAAGAAAAGAGTGAGTTTCGGGTAGTTTTCAAGGAGCTGCTGTGTCCCCATTATATTCCAGATAATTTTCAAAGGGATTACACAGAAACCATAGAAGTATTTATCTCGCTATCTTCCAGTGCTTCTGAGTCAAAACTGCATGCATTTCAAAAGGGAATAGGAACGTGTTACCAAATAAATATTTTCTGTTGCTGCTGTGTACATAGGTTTTTATTGTAAGCATTGCCGGCAGCAGCCTTTCTGCATTGCTGGGATTCTGCTATCCTGTGTGTCATTCAGATAACAAGATCATTTGGAAAAATTATGCAGGGTGAGTGAATACATTTATTTAGGTTTATCAAAAAAAAAGAACGAGGGAAAAAAGAAGTAATAATGCCACTTTGGGGGATGTTACTGTCCTCATTTTTCACTCCTGAAGTGCAAGTTTAGTATTTTCAATTCTCCACTTCTCGATTGCTTGAAAAGTTGGGGTTGTTAACAAAAGATAAAGTGAAGGGTATGTCAATTTAAAGAGTGTAACCTAATGGAAGCAAAATCTGCATATTCAGTTAATTTGGGATTTATTATCCCAGTAACTAGACTTGCAACTGTTCTAAAATCGTTTTGACTGAAGACTTGAGAACAGTACGAGTGGATGGCTGCCCCCACCCCCATTCTTAAAAGAAAACCTGTGCCTGCTGCTTCCAATTTAGTGCAATCATGCCTCTTACTGGCCAATACAAGATGCAGCATTAGCTGTCACATGCAAATGAGTATTCATGGAGACTTTGAAATGTGCAATAAAGAATAAAGACGTGCATTCTGTGAATAATTGTTTTCTTTTATAAAACTGGATCCAAAAGGGAGTGCCATTTCACCCAGAGTCTATAGCCTTTCTATGGTTACAATCTGCTGTTGAAGCCAGATATTAGAAATGAAGTGTGGATAAATGGATAGAAATGAAGTGTGGATAAATGGAGGACTCCAGTTTCCCGTGCTGTCAATCTTTCACAGTACTACATTTGCTTAAGAAGAAATAATCCAACACATGTTTGTGTTTCTTGCTGTCTTGCTTTCTTTCCAACTGGGACTTTTAAATGCACAGGGATGGATAAAAAAGTTGTCCACCTTATATTAGCTTTTTTGATATACAAAGCCCAACCTAAATTCTTCATTTTCAACAGCAGAGATACACAAAATTGCATAGCTGTACGAGCTCCACTGCAAACCTAGAGTCTTTCAAAGCTCTCTGATATCACTTACCAGGATGAGAGAGGAAGAATAGCTCAGATTTTTAAGGCCTGTTTAGACACAGAGTGGGGAAAAAAAAGCCAGCAAAGCTGTACGCAGTTACACACACACATTTGTGGAGCCGTGAAGAGCCAAGCTGAGTTCAGACACACACACCTATTCACCCAGACTGCAGCCAGAAAGTCTGTTAGAGAACAAACAGCCATCGACTTGTATTTATATTAAATCACAGCATTACGTGGCCCTATCTTCTACTGGCAGAACCCCAGCTGCTTAGTCCAGTAGCGGGAAGAAAGTCAGCAGATGCCTGAATTGCAGCACCTTTGCAGGGAACTGGAGTAGGTGGACTGCAGGAAGCACTTCAGTAAGTTCAGACTCGGCCAAAATGGGACCAGAGGTGGATAAAACAGGTTAGTCAGTGGGAAGAATGAGTGCTAGAGAGATGCTGCCTGCACTGTGCAGAAGATGGACCAGTGCAGGCTTGCACAGAAGCTCAGCAGAGGGGAAATACCCCCTTGTAGGCAACTCAGTGCCTTGGAGTACGTTGAATCTGAAAACCAGAGGACTCCAGCTCAGTCAGAGCTTCTCACACAGGCAAGATGTGGTCATCCAGGAATCCCAGAAAGGCAATCAGAGGGCTGGGAGACATTACATTTTTCCCTTGGTCTAACATAAATATCTCCTTGTTGACTTGTTTGCTACATACTTCTGCTCTTCAAGGGCAATCTCTTAAAACACAGGCTCATACATGCAAGCACACTGAGGAAATTAATCACCCACATTATCATTATGACTGATACAATTACTATAAACGGAGGCATAAAACTGCAAGGGGGAAAATCTGAAGGTGTTTCACAGTAAGGAAGAATGCTCAGCCCTTGTAGGTGAGCACATTGACCAAAACCATCGCTTGGCTGCCTGCTTGTTCCCGTGATCCACGGTGGCAGGAAGACAGATGATTCTTTGTAGTTTTCCGCCTGTATTGTGACCCCCTAAGAGAGCTGAAAAGAGGATGACCCTGAGACTAGGGCAAAGGATTTGAAGCAAGGAGATTCGGTTTCTATTCCTGAATCATCACAAACTTCCTTCGGCATGTTACTCAGCTCCTCATTTTCCTACTTACCAAATATAGCTAGTAATATTTTGGTATCTTGTAGAGATGTTAGCACAAGCCCTCCAACATACATATCTGCTCATATATTATCTTGGTGTAGTCATTTTCAAAAGCGACTACCAAAAACTCAGTGCAAGCACATAGCTCCATGAGGCTTAGTCATGCAAAACACAGTTGCGTGGTGATGCGTCCCTAGGACCACGGGAATGAAAACCAGGACCTCATTACCACGTAAAAACATACTTGCAGCTCCTCAAGGACTAGGTCCCTTTACTCAGTAACCCCAAGCACAGAGGAATTTAAAGCAGCTTATTCATGGATCTTTACAGTCATCCATCGCACAGGTAGTCCTGCACTTGGAGGAGACCCACATTTGAAGATCTAATTGGGCTTTGCGTTATTCCTAGCCCCCAATCCACATTTCAGAAGGTGACTGCAGCCCTATCTGCAGTCTCTGTACACAGTAGGGACTTGGCAAATGGAGTTTGGTGAAATGGCATGGCGTGCTACATAGGAGGCTGACTATAAATCAACAGATTTTGGCTTTGCTCCTGGCTCTGTCACTGATTTACCATGGAAACTTGGGCAAATCTTTTACTCTCCCTATCCTTCATTTTCCGTACCCATAATGTAAAGATAATGATGTTGCTTTGCAAGCTCTTTTGAGATCTCGAGATGTTAAGTGCTAAGAGCATTTTATTAACATTAATAGCACCCAACCGAGAGGATGCTGTATAGCACTAGCCTGGCTGTCCCCAGAAAACAGATTGGTGTGGGGAAAGTGTGCATTTGTTAAGCAGCTTAGACATTGCTCATTCCCATAATACTTCCACAATGCACGGGAACAAGATCTGACCTACTAAAACAAAAGGAAAAAAGCGCCATAAGGAGAAAATTTCTAATGTGACCTGTCATCTTATTTCTAGCCTAGGAAAACTTGGGGATTTGCTAGAGATTATCAGTGTTTCTGTGTGTGGTTATTACACTCAGCCACAACCACAGCGCTTACAACTTGTGGTGGAGACCACTTCCATTAGGAGGCATTAATCACCATTTTATACACTTCGGTTTTGCTATCACTGGGAAAAAAAAAGACATTTAGTAGATGTACTTTGTTATATCTTCTCACACTTTATATGTGACTCCATTTTAAAACAAGTTATTTGTCCTGAATCATATCCTAGCTCTTGTATTTACAGCAAAACAGTATATTACGACGTATATTTTTAAAATGCCATCTAACATGCTTTGTTATTTTACGCTTCACTTTTCAATGTTTCTGCTCAAATATGTATCACAACATACACAGTAGAAAGAGTTATGAAAAATTTATTATTAATGCATGTTTTTTTCCTCTGCTGGAGATAGGAGAACTTTGTTGTGCATGTTATAAAATGTTAAATATTAGAATTATTTAAAGTTAATAGGATGCCAAAGAAAATGACTAATAATACATTATACAATTAGATGCCTTTCATATTAGTGAATCCATTAACAAAATAAAATACATTCAAACAGAAGAGTTCTGATTTGCAATTTTTAGCAAGGATTGCCCATGTGTAAAGCTAAATTATTTATTCATTTTTTTAAAAAACTGCTGGATACATCAGTTTGCAATTATTTGCATTATGTTTGAATGCTTTATCATGTGGCTCCGATTCAAAAATGCGTATCTCTAAGTTGCTTTAGCATCTTCATTTGTGCAAAGCATTAAACATGGCAAAAACAAAAGTAAGTTTTTTTCCCTGGATTCAGCAGGACAACTGATGATTCCACAAGCCCTTTAGCTGTTTTGGGTTTCTTTTTGACATCACTCTTCAGCCCAGATGCCCTCAGGTAGTTTCATGTCTCTAGTTTGTCCTCCTACTTGTACCTTTTCTTTTTCTGGAAAGGACCGATTTCCTCCTGTCCCATCCATACAGATCTCAACCCAGGTATCATGCAGCTTTGCCTCAAGTTATCCAGTAACTAAATTGGAGTGCTTTTTGTATTAATTTGTACTAATTGGAGTAGGTTTTCTTTTCCCCTGAGCGTTATTCAGATGTTACGGGGTGGTAATCCTGTCCCTTAGGCTGATGTCCACATTATCCTTAAACAAAACACTTAGCAAGTGGCTAACTTTTCTTACAGTAAGCAATAGTTTTAGCACCAAGGTGATACCATATTCTAGCCATTTATATCCTGTATTTTCCTTTTCTTTTTGCATTGATGTTCTTTCTCTAGAATAGCGTTCGACAGCAGCTCAAGAAAACTTCCACCAAGAGCAAGTAACCTTCTCCTCCTCACGTCCATCTTCACTGCTCCTATCTACTTTATTAAGCCGTTCTCTATCTTTTGTATCATAAGAATGTAATGTTGGTTGATGGAAATGTGTTTTGAAATCACTGTTTGTTTTTTAATTATCTGATTATGTTTGGGGAAGAGGGAGGAAGAGAGAGATAACTCTCTCTTTAGTATACTACAATAAGTAAAAATCCAGCATATCTTTTTTTCTCTTTCAAGAGATTTGATCACTTTTTAACAGTCTACCCAGTACAGTCTTTACAGCTCATGGGATTTAAAAGTGTGATGGACCCAACCACGGCCAACATTTGGTAACATCAGTTAAAAACTGGTTTCAGGTTAAAGATACCTATTATTATAACCTTTACTCAGTTTGTGAGTAGTGAGGAATGCCTTGCTTAGGGTCTGCTGAGGTTTATATGAGGATTTTGGCATAACCACGCTACTGTCACCCCAAATTATCTCCTACCCATATATGTCCCAATGTCAGCCCAGGTTGTAATTCATGGATGAGTCAAGTCCCCCACATTATGTCAGCTGGTAATAGGGAAAAAAATAGTGCAGAACAGGGAGACAGAGAAGGATTATAAATGAACAGACCTGCCTGCATCTTGGGCACTGCTTGAGAAGGAGGGGGAAAATATTATAAAATATTTTTTCCATTATATTAAATTCTCCACATCCTGATTATTTCAAGATTTTACCATAGTTATGCCACATAACTAATAATAGTAATTACATGAAGAAGAGACAGTGTGTTGAAATTAGAACCACGGATTCATAGGTTGATTTCAAAAGGTGTCGTTCTCACAACTCACCCCGAGGTATTTGTCCAGGCGAAGGGTTTTGATTAGGCTCAGGTTATTACAGAAGAGTTGGGAAACAGGACCTTTGATCTCAAGAGATCTGTACAATCCCCATTACTTTTACTGACAACATGCAGGCTACAGACTGAATAGTGTTAACATTCAGATGAGAGCTGAAAACTCAAGTGAGAGCTCTGCTACATTCTCACTTTTAAGGCTGTGGTACCATGTACAACATTGAAATTAAAATACAGTGTGACTACCTCTCTAAGTGCTTAAATTAATATGTTTAATAATTCCCACAATAATATGTCAAAAGCACAAATTAAGACTTGTAAGAGGAGGAAGAAGGAATGCCTCTTTATGTATGTTGTATGTATTTGCTCAGGACAGTAGAATATAGCACTTTTGTATATCAGAATTTCTTAAAGCTCCGTTTTAAAAAAATAATCTTGTTTTCCTACTAAATATATACATGATTTTTATTATAAACATGTATATAATAAGATTATTTTTTTTTTAAGAAGGAAAGACAGTGGTGTAGTCAAGAAAAAATATTCATTTGCCTATATATAGGCACCTAATACTTCTTAAATGTTCTAAAACATCCCACCTGGCTTCTAGTACCAATTCTCCAAGGGCATAACTCTACTGTGTGTGCCCTGCCAGATCAGCCAGCCTTGTGAACATCCACATGATACTCAGCATCCTCACAAGTGGCACTTCATGACAATTATTAGGTAACTGAATTAAGCTCAAAGTGTCCAAAAACTGTATTAAAGGAGAACATTTTTTAGTACTGCGATAGTTTGCTCATGCAAGAAATTCCACTGAATTTCACAATAATTCTTAAAAGAGAGAAACAAAAAAGAATCCATAAATAGTGATAGAACGAGTGACTTGAAAATTTCTTAAGAAAATTGATTAATTTTTAGCAGAAATATATTTCCAAGAAAGATTGTACCAACAAATAAGAAAACCGATAAAAGAACATAGATTTCCTCTTAAAACTGTAAAAGTTTTCAATGACTACAGAAGATGTAGTTTACATTTTTTCCTTTTTTTTTTTTTTTTTTTTTTTTTTTTTTTTCTCTCAAATTTCCTCCAAGATTTTTTTCTTTCAGAAGTTTTCCGGTTTGGTCCTCAGTGATGTCTGAGTTTGGCCCCCAGCACTTTTGCCTCCCACTAAAACAACCACTGAAGTTCAACAGTTAAATGCACCACCAAAGTCTGCCCCAACCAAAAATCACTCACTACTCACAACAGTTGCATCTACCATAGCATTTATGGTTTTCCCACTTTTCAATATAGAGAAGACCGCAAATACCATGATAATGTCTAATTCCACAGTGTGGTAGCTTCTCATCCCTTGCCACTCTGCATAATATTATGTAAAGTACATAGACACATAACATCACCCTTTTTGTTGCAGACCCTATTGCAAGCTCCTATTTGTCAGCTAGTATTACAGACAAACCACACAATTACAGATATTGACCACAGGGGTGAAAAACACCCCAAATATTAGGCCACACCACGATCTTGTAAGACATTGAGCATGACCAGCTTTAAGTAGGAACTATGCAGCTTAGCTCTCCAGGGTTTCCCCAACTCCTTGCAGAGCAGGATCATCCCATGCAAAATACCTTTGACACTTGGCTCCGTTTCTCTATAAATATGTCTGACAACCTCCAGCTTCTGGAGATTATTCCATCATCTTAAAAAATCATAGTTAGAAAGTTTTCCTGTTAGTACTTTTAACAAACGACTCAATAAATTATTTCCTTTCCTTGTTATTTTGAAGCTCTGCGGAATGGTATTTCCTGTAGCATTTTTATCAGGACAACAAACCCAAACAAAAAGTCACCCGTGACAACAATATGCATCCCCCCCAAATAAAAAAAAAAGGAAAAAAAGAAAGAGAAAGGCAAAGCCTTGCTACAGCGTGCAAAACTACAGTCCTCCTCAGCGCCTAAATAACACTCCTTGAGGGGTTATCAAGAAGCTCTTCAACTTCTTGAAGTGTTACTAAGCGAGAAAGCTATTGTAACGCACAGAGAGCTGTGGTTAGCAAAGAAATAAAAGGCGTGTCTTAAATGCTTGGTCATACAATACGTGCCATAAAATCCATGCTATGTTTGTGGCTGACCACACTGACCCAGTTTACTGCCTCTTCTGCCCCAATCTACTGACTTATTCATCACACTGGTGACAAGAAAAACACAAGACCCTTGGCAAGAGAAATTGTACAGTATCTAGAGGTACAGAACAGGCAACTAAGACTTCTAATTCTGATTGATTTCTCTCTTTACCCCCCTCCCCTTCACAGTGAGAAAAAAATAAGTTATATTGGAGAAACACTGATATTCTAGTGCTATTGTCCACCCCCTCCCTCCTTTTTTTTTTTTTTTTTTTTTTTTTAAAAANTTTTTTTTTTTATACCATACACATCATTTACAAAAGAATTGAAAGCATTGGTTGTAAAAATTAGAACTTACATCAGGTTTCATCACCTGACTTATATTTACAAATCACTCTTTGGGGTACTACACTTCCCTCCCTTCCCCACTGGAAAGAGAAAGGTAAGATGTGGAAACTACACCTTCGAGTACAAAAAATTAAGTTTTGTATCTTAAAACAAACATTCAAACACGGACAGAAAAGAGAAGAACCCAGATCAGTAACATGCACGTATTAATTGAGTCACCAACTACTGTGGGCTCAATTAAAGTATTCTGTTGTCAGAGTTTTAAAGCTTGGAAAAAAACTAAATTTAAAAAAAAAAAAGAAAAAAAGAAATTCTTGGCTACAGCTTGGCATATGCAGGTCTTAACCCAGAAACAAGCTGTTTTATAATTATTTCTGAACATTGCTTCAGTCCATTTTATTTTCTATGCTTGCCTGGGAAGTGTGAAAAAGAAAGAAAAAACTATTTTTGACTCAAGGCTTTCAAGGCATTTTGGTTCTCAGCTAGCAAGTAACCCAGTTTGAGCCTGATATTTCCAACATGAACTTTGGACCACTCTTACTGGTTTCTCAGGGAAACTGGCTACACAAGTAACTGCTGGCAAAAGTGAGGAAGGCTTCACTGTCTGGGCCACGCTTCATCGCTGGGAGAACATCACCAAGGCTGGAGGACGGCTCTAAGGTTAGACCCCAACGTGTCTCTAAATACACTCACATATGCCTGGAAAATGACACCAATAACCTCCTAAAACTTCAAAAAATGAATGAGATAGCAGGATACAATGGGAAATCTCACTAATGCACACGCACAAGAAATTAAAGACTGGCAAACAGAAAGGAAAGATAATGCAAGAGAGAAAAAATCCCTCTTTTTCTTTACTCCTCTCTTGCTCCAGGCATCCTAGCTGCAGTTTTAAACAAAGCCTGCAAAGGTCTTGTTGGACCTTCATTTTTGTAGCTGCCCTCTGGACATCGGCAGCTGACAGAGGACCTGCTCTCCCTTTGCCCTTTGAACCTGTGAAATGGGTATATTGGGTCAATGGAAAGACTTGGGTATTTTTGAATGGGAAGTTTTGTTGGCTTGTTGTGGTTTTTTCCCCCTTTCTTTTTTATTTTAAAGAAATAAAACCATGAAAAGGAGCTGCTTCTTTCTTTCTTTTTCTTTCCTTCTTTCTTTTCCACCCCTAGTTTCCTATTTTTTCTTCTTTCCCATACCCCCCCTCCATTTTCATTTTCTCCTAGATGCTTGCTTCAAAACCACTCTGCCCATTTGCACTGACCTGGCAGCTCCATTTCAAAGGTAGCTTTGGTCTTGTGTCTTCTCCACAGGTTCTGCTCACTAAGACAGAGCCAGACGGGAAATTACTCTGGTTCCCAATAGCTGAGCCTTAGACATATGGTCCCAGCAATCTCATATGATCAGTAATATTAAAAAAAAAATCATAATAAAAAAATCCCAAGATTTGTTCCTCTTTTCTCATAGTTCATTGATAAAGAACACGTCAGTGCAGTTGAAGAATCCTGCTGGTTAAAGGTATCATCCTTAGCTGCTCATATGGTCCGGGCTCTAACTTGTCAATTAGATTAATCCAAGCCGTTTTAGAACAATAAATATAAGTACAGATGGAATATAAACATATTGAAGATTACTGGTTTTGACGGCTGGTGTTTATTAAATCAAAAATAATGTTGCAGTGAGGATTTTGTTGATATTTCAAGTGGAAAGGAAAAGTAAATAGGAATTAGATATTCCTTTGGAAAAAAAAATAAAACACAACAAAACCACCAAAAAACCTAACAAAGTAGCACACCACAACCTCCAAAACAGCCCACGGGTAATAAAAAGGCAATGATTTTACTTAAAATGCCACCTATGAGCTACCTTTAGAGAGGGGATATGGCACCTATAAACTCAAAACACTAGATATGTTGAAATCCATAAAATTTCCAATTACTGCTTCAGAATTTATTGTGCACATATGGAAAATAATACTTGTAAGAGAGAAAGGGGTTTGTGCCTGGTGCTGTCAATACTGTGAAGGATGGGGTGATTATAAAGCAAATTAACAATACTTTTAAATGTGCATTCACTTATCTTTCCAATTAAATCCTTGTTAAACAACTGCACAGACAGTAATGGTGCTTCTGCAAAGCACTGATCAAGACAGTTTTATTGTAATTTTTACTCTGTAACAATTAATCAAGTAGGCATTTCCTTTATTATTAAATTATTTAGTTAATAAATATTCACAATCAGTTCACGTATTTGTGGTTTAAATTTTAGTTTTAATTTTTCTTAAACTGAATTATATTCCAGTATATTCTTATAGCAGGAACAGCTGAAATACTTTACTTCTTTTTGCTGGAATGTCTTTTTTTGTTAATGGGAGGTAATGTCAGGGTAAGATTAAATTCACCTTTTCCACCAATGTAGTTACGAATTCAGATATCTGTAGCTGTCCTTTTCCACGTTCTGTAAGAAATGTACCCCTTTGCAATATTTAGTCTCTGTAAAAATTCCTATTTCCCCCACCACCACAGTGTAAGTATACATAAGTATAGTAACTAAGCCGTAAAAACACAGTAATTGACCTTTGGATGGTACATGGTGTTTCGCAGTTAACGCACAAGGTATTCCACATGAAATAACGGGATACAAAGGTCATCTGTACAGCAAATACCAAGCATTTTGCAAACAAAGCATTGGACATAAAGACAATTAGGAGCTCTCTTGTATTATGTATGAACCAACACTTACGGAATGAACCAATAAGTATTGAAATTTGTATTTCTATGGTTAGTTTCCCTGAACATATATGCATTAGGATAGAATCCTAGTGTTTCAGCAACGTGTTATGAACCCTTTATAGCTCCATTCTTTTCAGTTAATTTAGTACTCATGAAAATTTCTTGTTTGACAGTTGTAAAAATTGAATGCCTTCCCAGCTACCCAGCAGATTAACATGGGAGGCAAAAAGAAGTAAGATCCTACCTCCTCACCCAGGTGTCTCTGGTCTTCAAGCACAGAAGGAAATTGAGGACTGTTGGAACAGGCATGGGCAAGCAGGATGGGGAACCCCCAGGGTTTAGCACAAAGAAGGTCTCACCCCACAACACCACAGCGGGCATCAACACGAGGGATGTTCAGTCAAAGCAGAGTTCTCACCACAAATTCACACTCTTACTTACATACTAACATCCTTACCGATCAAGAACTCTCCTTTTTGTCGTTTCTTTCCTTTCCCAGGCATTTTTGATCTCACTATTAGCACTTTCGAGCAGGTCAGAACCTTGCTTTTGAAAAGCACCTCCCATGTGTCTTCACTTTGATATAGCGGTGACTTAATTGTCCTGATTAACCTCACCTGGGGCTCCAGGTGACCAGCCCCACCTATGGGTCTGGGACTCAAGTCAGCCCCGATGGGGTTTTGGGTTAAAACAACTGATCTTTTCCATAGCATCCTTATACCCTGGCACTGCCAGCATATTTTGCGTGGCTCAACAGACCCATTTATTGAATCTTATCTCTTTTTCTAAAAGTGCGAATTAAAATAGTATCCTTATAAATACCTGTAAAGGCTTGAGCTTACTGGTCCTTGCTTAAAATCAGCAAAGGTCCTCCAGACTTTTCATAAAACCCCTAAAGAATTGCCAAGTGCCAAAAATTCTTGTACCTTTTTATTATTATTTTCTTTAAAGTTTGTGACTATTATGCCTAAGAAAAAATATGAAAAGCATAAGAGGAATGGACATTTCTGTCTAATGTGTCTGACAATTACAGAACCTCTTATTACAAGTTCTCATCAAGAAATATTAAACAATTGGTAGCTTAGTTTCTAAAACCAAAATTCTTTCAGTGCTTGTAGACTAAGAGAAGTACGAATTTCCTGATGTCACTTTGGTCCAAACAGCGTCTACTGCCTTGATTCAGTGATTTGAAAAATGATGACTTAGAGTTTCGAAAGTGCTGAGAGATGTTATAGCCTGGTCCTCTTATGATCAACTGATCTTTTCAGCCTTTAATGGGAAAATAAATCATAGATAAAAGATAATCCTGTTGCACAGAAGCAAAAAAGGTGTGATATCAATAGACTTTTATAGAAAAAGAAAACTCTGTGAAAGGGATAAAGTAAATAAGGTAGTTTGTTCTGCTGATGTTCGTGTTGGCAAGGTCAAAGCCCTGTTCAGAAGCTGCCTACCTCAAGAAACGAGAAGGAAACACAAAGTATATTCAGAGAATTTAAAAAGATATAAGGAGTGTTTTTTTTTTTTTATTGTAAACCCATCCTCACCCCTCAAAATCTAGAATGTAAAGGGCTTTTTTTAGATTTTTACTTTTCTTGTTTCTTCTTTAATGACGAAGTTGTAAACTGTTAGTTTGTTTTCTCTTCATATTCACCAGTTCCCTCATTTAATTTTTGATGCTGCGATGACATTAACAGTATAGGAAAAGGAGCCAAATAAAGCTTTGCTATATACTAATTAATTATTATTCTAATAAAAAATACTTTGATATGGCAGCCAGCCTAGAGTCTCTTCTATGATCTTTAACTTTCAATGCGATACATATTATTTATATCCTATAAATGTAGGTGTAACACAATGGCAAAGCAGGCAGGAAGAACGAGCCCATTAAGTATTTGGCCTGTATAAGAACTGATTGCACAGTCAATCTCCACAATGTCAATAGGTTTTTTCAGAACATTTGTTTGAGTTTATAATTAAATTAAAATTTAACTTTAATGAAAAAGAATCTCTGTGGGAAAATCATATATATAAATAATGTTTTTTCACTGACATCTACACAAAAATGAAGGTATAGGGATTGGAACATGGAGGTCACAATAATTACCGAGTGAGAAAGTTATGGGTGGCAAGTGTTTGATTAAACATCATCCTATGGCAGAGCTTTAGAGGGTTGGTAAATAAGCAGGTTGAGAGCATATACTGGTTTTCAAAGTAACTTCTTGTGACTTATGAAACAGTCTGAAACTGCTGCTGTCTTCAACATCTAACTGACAGTGGACAACAGGTCCTTGTGGACGTCAGGTGGAGACTGCTATTGTCCCCACAAGCGCACGTTAATTAAATCCTGTTCAAGACATCTCCCCAAGTTGTTTTTGTAGGTAAGTGGTGCCTCAGTTGGCTGTTTCCCACCTGCACCTTCTATTAGTCACTGAATCGGCAGATTTCTTGCCTGTGTCCCAAGTAGCCAGTGTCAGAGTGGTTGTAACGTACCATTAACTTCCCTTTTATGTATTAATTTTTCACAGTGGCATAAACCAGAAGAAAAAGGTGCCTGGTAGCTCTGTGCTGCAAAAAGCCAGCTTAGACTTCTAGCTGGCCAGACTGTCTAGCTTTGTAGTATCAACCCATCTGTTTTTGGTGAAAACTTGAGCAGTAATGTTAACCTCAAGTACGTTAACCTTTGGATGCCATGAGACATGATAGACAGGACCATTATTTTTATGGCACATTTTTTCCTGAGCAAAGATCCTAGGTAGTGAAGAAGGATAGAAAATCCTGGTTTTGCCTCTCTGTCTCCAAACGAAATAGTGTACGGTCATTTGAAAGCCAAGGCAGACTACATTATCGACACACAAATACCCGACAACTATAAATCTAAGGGAACCCAAGTAATGAGTCAAAACCATGAGGCTGATGATTTATTCGGTCTCACTGAGTTTACTGGCATAAATACTGATTCCTTCTAAACCAGAGTTCACCCTCCAGTTTCAGCTGAAGACAAGTGATCTGGAGCAGCTCGGGAGGTGGTAAACATCTACTGCTCCCCTGAAACCTTCCCTAGAGATTTAATGGAGGTTCAAAGGTGGGAATATTTTTACGTCTCTCATATCCCTCCATTCCATGAGAATTTTTGAGTCAAAAGGCATAGTTTACATGTAGTGCTCCAACAGCAATAATCTCCAGAAAACACATACAATACACAATTTTTAGCAGTTCTATTCATAGTCTCCAGGTAACTTTTAAAAGAGTTAACAAAAAGTAAAAAAAAAAATTTGCAGCAGCTTCACATTTATACTTGATTAATTCAAAAGTGTATAAAGTCAAATTAAGATTTGGGATTTTTCCTTATTTCTGAGAAGCTTCCTTTTATTTCTCATTAAGTAGTATCAGGAGATTTACTCTCATTGATGATATCTGCTAAGCTATTAAATACAGGGATGTTTAGTCTTTGCCAAGAGTAGTAAACTGCTCAGAGAGGTGAATGTATTTGTCATGTACCCTAATTAGCTACCAATATTGGCTTCCACGTTTGTAACAGTATCTATTGATCAATGTTAGATTCGTTTAGGCCACGTCTCTGAAAAATGTTCTTTTGCATTTGTGGAAATATGTTCATTATACGTGGAACCTGCAGAAATATGTTCAGCAAATGTTTACGGGTTGATTCTAATTCTAGTTCTCAAAAGTCTCCCAAATATTCATCTTTCCTCTTCTCATTTCCTAGGGTCAAATCTTTGCAACTTCAAAATCAGAGGTAACTCTTCCCCTGAGTTTGACAGAGCCAGTTCTTTACTTTTAGTATTTCCTTTTCAGTTCTTTTCAGCACCTTTTTCTCTTTCACTGGTTTCCTTTGGATCTCTGTTCTGCTTTTGGCTTTGTTTAACTTTCAACATCTAATCTGCTGTTTTTCCTTTTAGTCTTTTTGTTTTGTTTTGTTCTGTTTTCCTTACTTTGATTCTTTGATTTCTACATATGCTTTGTTTTTTACCACCTTACTCCATGTATCCATTTCCTTCTTCTCTTTCCTTTATTTTTTCTTATTTTTGTTTTGTTTGTTTGTTTCTCATCTCCTGTTTAACTACTCTTTTCCTCTGCTTACTCTGCTCTTTTTCCTCTCTCCTAGCTGACATTTCCCTCCATGCAATATCTTTCTACCTTCCCTTTCCTCCCTTTTCCAAAGCACGGCTCATCATTCTATGCCACTAATGTATAGCAGATTCTGAAATACTGTCATCTGAGACAGTTAAGTACTAAACAAAACATTACCAGGGTGGAGGAATCACTTACCCTGATTGACAACAAATCGTAACTTCTGTATTGTTGCCAGATTGCCGCTAACTCTGTATATTCCATCAACATCTAGACCTGAAAGAGAAACACATATTTCATTTTAGATCATATAAGTATTTTTCTTTGTACGTCTGTCAGGAAGCCAGAAGAGCCCTAACAAGTATGAAGAAGAGCCGTGTAGCGAACGCCTGAAAAATAATCCACCTGACAACAGCTGAAGTGCCGCCTGCCCGATTAAAACAACAATGAAAAATAAAAGTGGTAAGATTAACTTAAGTGAAAACAAAACACCTGACTATAATTATCTTGTAATTCTGTCAGCAGAGTGTGGTTCTGCAAGGGTATTCGAGTGTGACAGGGAAAGGAAGGGTGAATTAACTCTCAGGTTAGAGAGAAGGATTGGTTGGGATAAGCACAATGCTGTGCAAACCCTGCTTGAATGTGGGGTTTTTATATGGATAGAGCTGGGGAAACTTTTCAGTCCAGGGCTGGGGCTTTTCAGATGTGAATTTCTGAGGCTGCGACCTTTCTGAAAATAAAGCAGTGAGATGCCCACCCCGAGATCATGACGTGCCCGAGACTACACACAACTAGCTTTTCTCTACTCTATTCTTCATAGAGGATCAGACAAGTTTGGAGATGAAATTAAATACCCCAAATAGCATATGCCCTGGAGTACATTTCTTCATTGATATAGGCCATTCTTTTCAAGGACAACCTGACAGTTTTGTTTCTCCCTGCATATCTACTCAAGGTTTATCTTCTAGGTGAAACTAGATGTCATACTCCCTTTTGTGACATATTATCTCCTACAGCAAGCTCTGCTGATATGACTGTTTAAAATAGCACTTCCAGCCCTGGTTGCATAGCTGTAGCATTTCAAAGCACATGGGAACTGCTCTCCTTTCCCAGGAGAATTAGCTATTGTGCAAAAAATGACCAAATTTGCATGCATAAGAGGAAAACACTAAACTGTACATTGTCATTTCACATTTAAAACTTGCAAGTACATAAGAAGCAAAGAGACTCTATAGAAAACAGGGGGTTTTTAAGGCTACTCATCACTTGGAAGACAAGTTTTAATTAGCTTTTGGCAAGCAATTTCACAGAAAAACCTTTCTCTTGGAAAATGTTAATTTGCTAAAACCAACAATTTTCAGGAAATACTTCCTCAGGGTGTATCTAGGGGAAAATTTTTTTCCAGTTCAGGATGGAGGCAAAAGGAAAACCTGAAACTATAGGAAAGAGTGAAAACAAGTGCAAAAGCCCAGAAACAAGGTTATAATTATGCTTAAATAGAAAGGACCTGAGGTTCAAGTCCTTATTTCAAAGACACTTGCATAGTGCCTTGGCAGGTGAGGCCTATAGCCAGTGGACTCAACTTCTTGGAGGTATTCCTCACTGATCTTGAAACATTTTAAAAGATTTAGTTTTGCTTTTGATGCAGACTGAAACCAAATAAAGTCTTTCATTTGTTTGTGTGTTCGCTTTCTCCCTCAACAAAATAAAGTTCTTATTTTATGTCTATCCTGTTAGGAATATCCTAACATTCTATTTTTAAAAAGGAATAATAATTCCACCTTATACACTGGTTATCTGTGTCTTTTATTAGACAATTTTCTACCCTGCACCTGTGGGTGTCCTGCAACATAATACTGAGAGTGATGATTCATTTCAGGAAGATCCCCTTTGGTTACAGAGGGATAAAGAAAAAGTTTATTTAAAAGAAATCAAAAAGGATTTGGTAATCAAGACCACTTGGAAGTTATCCATCTACTGGATATATAACATATGAGCAAATGGAAATTACTATAACGTTTAAGTAATGCAATTCTATCCTAAATCTGAGGAGTCTCATTCTGTTTTTGTAAGAGGAGAGCGAGAAAACATATTCCCAGCATAATTCCCAGCATAGGAATGTGGGACTCCTGTGATAAGAGATTAAGAATTACATCATGTAACTTGAAGTCTAACCCAGAAAGTAAAGAAGAAAAATCAAACAAACCAACAGCCAAACAAACCAACCCCCAAACGGAATGGTAACTTTTATTCAGATCTAACTCTATTTGCTTCTTAACCTTTGTGGGTAAACGGAAGTGAAAGCAATACATGTCACTTTGCAAGAAATAGCAATGTCTCACATTAATAGCATCTGTCTGGAACCTATATAAATCATCCAGATCGAATGAAAATGACAAACTACGTTGTAAATTGGAGGATATTACATCTTGCAAAATCATCTGGAGTATACAAGTGCATTACTATTGCTATAAATTTACTTTGGTCCAGAAATGAGGCCTGATTAACATTTCATTTGGACACTATACAATATGGCAGAGAGAAAAAAAAAAATCAAAATAAAAAAAATCCAAGAATATCAAGCCAATTATAGTGTTCACGTGCCATCAACTTTCTGCTCCAAGAACTTTGAAAGTTAAGCCAAACCAAATCGATGCAAATTGGTGGATTTGGACATCCTTTTCACAACCACATTATCTTAGCTGGATTGTTAACAATTTATTTTGGAAATCCAATTAGGTGCAAAAGAAAAAGGAAGAGAAAGAGAGAAATATATCTTTATAGTTCTAATATCCTGATTCTATGAACAATATTCAAAGCAAATTCGCTTTTAAGGGCACCTCTATCAAGAATAAAAACATCGCTGCACTGCTGTCAGTGTTTCTTCACGTCAAGCTATAAATACTTAGGGAACAAGATGAAACAAAAGCCTTGCAGAGTTTCCTATCTGGTGCTGGCATTTAAGTACAGTGGTAAAGAACGTTTCAGAAAAAAAATAGTCATTGTAATAAAGTCCAACTGTTGTTCACTATAGGGTGACCTTCTTGTGTTTTGGAGTGGAGTTTATCAGGGAAGAATCACTGGATTTTGCCCTAGAGGAGTACTTTATAGTGTTTTATTTGCTTTATATCCCCCTCTCCAACTTTGTTTCTGTTTGTTTTAATGAGGAACCTGAGAACAGGATGGACCCACAATTAGAGATGGCAGCCAAGAGCATGGGAAAGACTTCAGTATTTCCACTCTAAATTTTATGAAGGTATAAGAAATGTAGGAAAAGGACTTATTCAATAATACATCAGTTTAGCTGCCAAACTATAGGCAAATTTTAACTACTTTCATTAAAAAATCATACAGGTACTCCCTGATGAGAAAGTTAAAAGGCAACTGAATTCAGGCTTGGTTGAGAATAATGAACAATAATAAATGTCATACACACTCTGCATAACTGCACAGAAGATATTAGAAGAACACTTATTTAAGAACATTTCTTATGCTTCTGCTTCTAACCAAAATGGGAATAGCCATGAATGCGGGTCGGTGCCAGCTCCAGTAGAAGTTTTAGCTGGAACAGGGTAGTGCAGAGAAACATTGAAAATACAGGATATAATTACAGCTTAGGTGAAATATTTACCCAAACATACTTTCTAAAATATGAGGCTATTGCTTGAGGTAGTTTGGATGCTTTATGAAATTCCTTGAGTGAAAAGTTCTCATTATTTTTTTTCTGTTGCACAGGACAAATCACTCTTCCAAACCCCTTTTCGTTCTTCTTAAACTTAATCTATATTTGAAAATATCTTCAAATTTAATTTGATAGCACCTTCAAACTGAATATAAAAGGGCATTCTCTCTTTGCGGGGGGAAAAGAGGGGGTAATATACAAAAATTTCTCTCTGTTTTTTAATAAGACTTAGAATTTGAAACATGCCATTTTAAACGATACTAGGTAACTTCCTACACAGAAACCCACGAAACTTTGACAATTAATGGATCCTGAAATAGGTGTGGTCCCCAGGCCTGGTAGGAGTTTTTGTAAAAGAAACCATCATGCTGGATTCAACAACAAAGTGAAGTACAAACTTGAAGAAAGGCATTCTTTAGTTAGTCCTTTCATTTAAAATCAGTTATGTTCAGGGCAAAAATATTGTATTTCAAAGGAGCCTATTATGCCTTCCCATAAACAGAAAGATCATACGTTTTAAAACTAAAGTATCATTATGTAATCAAGCTGTTGTATTATAAACTATTTTGTGGGCTCCGATGCCCAGGGCTATCTTTACAAATATTTAAGAGGTCATTATCAGGGTATGTTCTCCCTAAAACTATAATTCTTTCCTCCTGTTTCCATATGCATCTTACCATAAATATCTGATATATAAACAATTTTTTAAAAGTTTACTAAGGGCACAAAAAGTGAGGCATGCAGTCATTTAAAGAAGCAGAAATGGGTGAATGCAGCAAATATAGCAATGGCAAGATAATGTGTTGGACAAAAAAAACACCACAAAACAACTTGCAAGAAAAATAGAGTTCCACAGAAGGATCACTATTTCTATGCTAGTAGAAGGAAAAACATGAAAAGTAGCAAAGAAGAAAGGTGACACAGGTCCCATCCCAGGTCCAGAGAAAGTACTGAGCTGCCACAGAAGTGGGCACCGTGCAAATGTCATGTTAAATAGTTCTGCCAGGTAGACAAGGAGAAACAAAACTAGGAGAGATTGAACAGCGGGTGGCATTGGAAGTCAATCTGAAGGACAAAGATATAATCACTGCTGTAAAAAAATCAGTTTTCTCTTATCGGTGCTCGTTATACATGTGTCTCTCATTTGCAAATGAAATATAAAGAAAGACTTGGAAATGACTAAGACTGGTAACAGCAGCAGAAGAATTATTCTGATATTGTAAAAGCAGTAAGAGGGATGCACTTGGAGACTGGCTAGACTGACCTCAGCCCCAGACAGTCTACTTAAATAATTAATTCAGGTCTCTATGAACAAATAATTCATAGCAAAATATAATTAATCCCAACCAGCATGGTTTCTTGGAAAACAGGGCCTTGTCTAGCAAACTTGTTGCATTTTTTGATAGGATTGGATTTTTGACAGGTCTGGCTGATAAAGACAACGGTGCTGAAATAGTATGTTTGGATTTCCATGAGGCTTTTGACTTAGTACCACATGACATTTTGATTAAAGCACTTGCATTTTACGGAATTAGCGGGGCATATATTACATGGATTAAAAACTGGCTCAATGACAGACCTCAGAATGTGGTAGTTAATGGGAGATATCAGTTAACAAGGTCATAACTGGCAGAGCTCTCAAGAGTGGAGCTCTCTGTCCAGTGCCATCTAATACATTTATCAGAGAGGTGGACAATATGACAAAAAATCTCTGTTGACAAAGTAACCCGATGACCCAAAGATCAGGGAGATAGTAAATAATGATGAGGACAGGTAAAATTACGGAAGATCTGAGCTGCCACCTGAAATGATCACAGTCTGGTTAAATAAGTTCTCTGTAAGTTAAATAAGTTCTCTGTAAGTTTCTCTGTAGAGAAACTCAGGGTAGATCCAACACTCTGGATGTAGGTTACAAAGGACTTGAGGGTTATTTTAGATAATTAGCTGCACGTGATCTCTCAGTTCAGTGTTGTGGCAGAGAGGACTAATGTGATCCCTTGAATTATAGAAAGAGGAGTATCAAACAGAGGCAGGGAAGAGATTGCACCTCTTCATGTGCTACAAATTGGATTTCCAGTAAAGCACTGTACTTGATATCAAAGCAAATAAAATGAAACATAAGATATGTGCTTTGTTGATTCAAATTAGAGAGAAGACAGAGAGATGTCCTCTCTATCGGTACTTTTCACATGATTTGCAGGTACTCAACTCATGACCAGCACTGCCCAGCTGTGGAACCTGTGACAGACAAGCTCAAATTCAAGGTAGCATGAACAAGATTTTCTTTATTCTATTATTAGTGGAAATCTAACACTGCATCAGAATTTAGTAAAGGCAGAGTTAGTGGGTGAAAGAAAGGAGAGGAGAAATTGTCCTAGTTCTTAACAAGCTAAGAAATGACTTTATAGGAGGTGTCTGATGTGAGGTTTGGTGAATCTCTTTAGGAAATTAGCTAACAAGAAATAATTCTATGTTTGACTGCAGTAATATCAAGAAGATGAGGGGCATCCCTACATAAAAAGAGAATCTCATTTTTTTCTTGCAGTAATAACTTCAAGAGGCAATGAAAGGAGAAAAGCTTGACTAAGACCTTATTGTTTTCGAGACCCTGTAGAAACTGTTTAATGGAAGCAATTACAACACTGAATATGAGCATTACATTCTGAGAATAAGTAACAAGTGAATATGATGGATGATATACTTTATTCTGTTTCGTATCACTTGATGGTAGAATTTCCACTCAGATATTTACATACAAATAAATAAGGGCAGCGACAGTACAAAGCAAGTGCAAGTTAAAGTAGCAACACAGTTCAGTGCTATGCAGGGCCGCCGTTTAATGCCTAAATCAAGCTCTCTATGCCTTTGCCTTCCTCTCTATTGTGTGGCACTGCCTTTGACATTCAAGAAGTTTATGGTTTAAAAGCCCCAGGAACAACAAGACTTAGCTCGGATGGCTCCCTTTAACAGGAAACAAAATTCAGCTTTGAAGCAATTTGTTCTGAATGCAACCATCGAACATGCAATGTGTTCACTGTAATTTTGCCGTTACCTCCAATATATACTTTTGCTGTTCCGATAGTCCCCCCTCTTGCAGCTAAACAAAGTGACCTCATTGCTTTCCACTGTATTTTCTTTTAAACATTGGCTGGGATGATTGAGATTCAGGAATGTGGGAAAATGGATTCCCAAGCCACGTCCATCCCCTTTAATTCTGAGCTGTAATTTTTGGCTTGGCTTGAATCACAGTCATCACATTTCAGTCTGAATCTCTCTGTAAAGTGATCTTTCTTAAACATTTCTTTCACTCATCATGGGATCAGAAACAAAGCCATTCTAGTCTTTCAGCGAAACACTTACAAACGTCTTTTTACAGCGACTCACAAGAGCTGAATTTCCTTTAAAAATGTTTGAAAAAGAGGAGGTTTTCATTGCCTGATTGTCCTCTTTGTGAATCTTGTCATCTGTATGCCATGAGCTACAGCTATTTTAATCTGTTTTTGTTTGCAATCCATTTGGTGTCCGCCCAAGAAAATGCAGGTGATTCTAATTAACTTACTGCTGAAGATGTGGAAAAATCTCAATTGTGCTACAGAAAATTATACACTTAAAACCTTCCCTCTATTATTTATAACGGCTTATTAATGAAAATGATTACATGAATACATTTACCACCTGATTCATCTTTGTTCACTTTTTAAATCAACAAGGTTTATGCTAAAGGGGGAAAAATCCCTACTAAATACAAACCTCAAGTACACACATCAGCTCGCTGCTTTAAATGGATTGGCAGTTTAAAAGGAAATAACATTGTCTTACTTTATGCAACACAGTAGAATATCTAAAATTACCAAATGTTTGGAAATAGGCATTCTCTCCCTGTAACATATTAGAATTTAATTTTGTGAATGCTTATTTTTTTGTTGTTTGTTTGTTTCTTTCTTTCTTTTAATATTTCCTTTCCCACTCCTGTTTGCTCTCTCATATGGGTCAGTAGGTCCATTCTGACCAATGCTTAATGTATTTGAAATCAAATAGAATTTCTGTGGTGCTCTGCTACTTTAGCAAGCATACCTTCCCCCCGCTGCTTGAGCAAAAGGTCTTTCAGGAGTATCAGGAATCTTCAAAAGTCCTCCATCAGGAACTCTCTTGGGATACAAGCAGCTCCATGTTGAGTAGTTTAGTTCATTCAGGGAGACCATATAGCAGGCTTCCTGTAGGCTCCAGAAGGGAGCTCCAGGAGAGCTGGAGAGGGACTCTTTGTCAGGAAGTGGAGTGACAGGACAAGGGTTAAAGTTTTAAATTGGAAGAGGGGGGATTTAGATGAGATATTAGGAAGAAATCCTTTGCTGTGAGGGTGGTGAGGCACTGGAACAGGTTGCCCAGATAAGCTGTGGATGCCCCATCCCTGGAAGTGTTCAAGGCTAGGGACGGGGCTTGGAGCAACCTGGTCTGGTGGGAGTTGTCCCTGACCCATGGCAGGGGGGTTGGAACTCGATGATCTTTAGGATCCCCTCCAATTCTAACCATTCTACGATCCTGTGTCCCGGGAGATGGGCAGTTTCCCATCCTTACCTGTCTGGAGTTGTGACCACACAACACCATGGTGAGCAACGGAAGGGAATTTCAGGCAGAGAGCTTTGAGTTATTTGTAGGCAAATCAATAGATGTTAAATACTAGCACTGAGTATTTTCTGCTAGGTCCAGCTACTGAGGGGCGGTTTACCACCTTCCCTCAGTCCCCCTTTCCATTATTCCGTGCCATGCAATATAGGCCGTGATAGTCTAATTTGAATGTGATGACAATGTGGATAATGGAGTTTATTTTTAGCAGAATGAAAGCCTGAATAAAGGTTATCATTTCAGGAGGAGCTGACGATGGAAAAACTCATCCACTGTGTGACATGATCAGAACAGCTGGGGATGCAATGTGGAGGGTGGGGGAGAGGAGAGCCAAGGTATTTTGTATGTTCAAGAAATGTATACAACATTGCCATTTCTTATATCCCAGCTGTGCCTGTTAACTTCTGGAAACATGTAAAGCTCAGCAATAAAGCATACTTGACTGATATTTACTGCAATGTGCATTATAAGACATTTTCTGTCACACATTACATTCTGAAAGAGTTAAGTAACATGAAAAATACAGGCTCAAGATTATATCTGTCATGGATGAAAATACTACATTTATGCCTCATTGTAATCCATTCATTGGTTTATGGACCCCGAGCCCTCCAGGGACTGTCACAACTCCACATGATACTGCTGAGAGCTGTTTTTTGCTTTTGGATTTCTGATTTAGCTGAAAGAAGTTTAAAAACACATGTAGCCTGACAACTCCCTATTGGCTATACAACTGAGGAGGTTCAAGAGCATAAACTATTCCAGCAAAAGCCAGCTGTAACTTATGCTCACTAAACCGGCTGAAGATCTGCCTGTTACAGACAGTAGCATACAAGAAATTTATGCATTTTCCTAAATCCTTCCCCTTTGGTTAAACCGTGCTCCATTTGGGGATCCATCATCACCAGCATCACGCCTATGTTTTCTTGAGCGGCATCAGAACACTGAGGGAAATTGCACTTTGGGGGGTCTAACTCTGCTTTTAGAACTAGAGAGGAGTTTCAGTCAGGTCCACCGACACCAGGAGGAACTGTGGTTAAAAGCGAAGGGACACATACAATTCTCCAAACATCCCTGCACTCCCAATGCTGATTTTAAAGAGAATTTAGTGCGCAGTGGGGACAAATCTTTTTCCCATCTTCCACGGTAGCGAGAGATTAAATTAGACCTCAGTAGTGTCACCTTCCCGTCCTGACTAGTGCTGCTGCTTATTGGACTTTGAACAGTTGGAAACAGAAGAACTGTACACTTGGGCACACATAATCTTCTACCAAAATGGGTAAGAATTATACATTTTTTGGACTGTAGTACTTCTGCTTGGCAAAGAGAGGGAGAGATGTTCTTCATCATAGTGACTGGGATTGGAAATTAGGGATGGAATAGGTAGGATGGAACAGGTAGGATAGGTAGGATGGAAACTAAAAGTCAAAGGACCACTTCTCCAACCATTCCTTGGCTTTTTAGAGATAGCTGAGGAGCACGGATAGGCCCAAGAGTCTTCTAATAGATCCATTTTTCACTCGCCAGCCTGAAGCTATGCTCTGTTCAAGCTCAGATGGTCTCAGGGTTATCTAATCTGTCTTCTACCAGGTCTTTTGTGGGCATTTCCTACAGCTGTTGGGGATCACTGGGGAGTGGATGCAGATGCAGGGTTGAACTGCTGTAGTTAGTTCCCCAATGGTTAAAGAAATATGACTTAAAGAAAAAAAAAAAGGTCTTGTCTCACTGCTTAGCACAGAAAGTTGGATCTGTTTCTTACAGTAAGAAATTAGACCCACTGGGTTCTGGGTTTCTAGCAGCTGGAATGTGCAGACCCCTGCTCTATAAATGGAGTTTGGGCTCTCACGTGCAGTTGGTAACGGTCTTTGCCTGTTTACATCGCATTGTAGGCATCTATCTTTGTATTGGCTTTTTATCTTTAAGTGAGAGAAAACATTTAAAAATCAGAGTCTTTAGTCTAAGGCGCACTATCAGACACCTTGGGGTGTTACAGACCATGCCCGTGTGGAAAACTCAGAGGCTCTCCTGGAAGATAAGTATTCATATGGCTATCTAACACCAACTTACTGAATGCTTAGCATTGCATATCTCTTTTACGTATAAATGTGATAAAACAAAGGTGTGTGTGTGTATACGCCTAGATAACTTTTAACTTAATAGTATCTTTCCAGTGTACACTGCACACATTTAGAGATACAATAATAAGTAAAATCATGGGGTTCCAATGAATGCTCTTACATCTTCTTTCGTGTGACAAACCTCCAGTCTTAAAAGTGAGCAAAATTTTCCCGGTTTTTGCAAAAGTTCTATTTATCCTTATGAAGCAGTGACATTAAGCAGTACCATGTGGAAAAATACAAACATTAGTTTTAATATAACAGAAGCATTATCACGCCTAGCTGATTTTACACATTTTTTTTCTCCACCTTAGCTGTGGAACTCTGCAGTTATATATATTATTTTTCCTGTCATTCCCACTACATTTAATGAACGCAAACAGGTTCAGGTGACTTAAAAGCCCTTTTTTCTTCTGCCTCCATGTAGTTTGGGCAATATCAGAACCATCACCAAAGCCACATTTGTCAAAAAATGTAGTCAAGATATCTCCAGAAAACATAAATTCCTGAACTGGGTTAGAAAGAATGATAAGTACCAAAACTTAATAGACCAGTGCATACTTCTCCTCTTTGATAGAAGCAGCTCCACAGTTTTCATTTTATGGTTTGACATGCATACTATGGTATACTACATTAAAATAGCACAGAACTTGTGTATGAATTGCTCAGGAATTCCTGAAAAGAGGTTTTTTAAGTATAGGCAGAAACGGAACAAATTGCTTTCTATTTTGAAATATGCAAAAAAAAAAAAAATCCAAACAAAAAACCAACAAAATACAAAAATCTAACTGAAACATGCATGAAAAGAGATGAGTTGCTGGCAATAAAATGCACTGGATATCTGTTAGCTGAATTTTGGGTGAAGTAAATGCATAAATATCAGTATCGTTTGATACTTTAATGCAAGACAATTATTTTAAAATTTGAAGCTACAGGAAGAATTTTGATTTGAATCATCTTTGTATCTCAATGCTGACTGTGACATGCAATGATGTAAGGAAGGTGGAAATCTAATCCCATCCCTTTTACTAGAGTTCACACAAACCCTCTGGTATCTCCGAAGCCTTGGAAAACACTGCTTTCCATATCTAATTTCCTTCTGTGGTGAAAACTCCAGTAAATTATTAAAGACATTTACTACAGAGACATCCAAGACACCGTTGAAAAGTTTCTGACACAAACTCTTTCTGCAAGCTGTGCCCTTTGTGTTTTCAACGTGTGACATATCAGAACACAACAAATGCAGCTGAAGTAGAGATAGTACAAGAAACCTTTGTGAGTGATTTCTAGTGTGCAAATTCAGATAGTTTTCAAACATTGATATCTCACGACCGTTTGCAAAGTATCTAAAAGATTGTGGTTTTGCTCAGAGCTGGTAGAAGTACTCCTGGGCAAAATGCTCCATCAGTGGATCAGTGCTATTTATGATCAGAGAGTAGCCACTGCAGTCTTGCAGGTCAAAGATCAGGGCACTAAATAAAGTGGTTTGTGAGCTCCTCTGATTCAGTGGTGAAGTAGAAAAACCTGGCTGCTTAAAGAGCACCCTTCCAGCATCTTCCACCCCCCTCTTTGGGTTCAAGTCTGCCTCGTAATTTAGCCGGGATGGAGAATTTGAATGATTTTATTTTCAGTGGTCAGAGTAGATGCTCAGCTTGCTCAAAGTCAAGTTTATAGGCTAAGTGAAAGCAGTTTTCATTATAAGAGGATGTATCTTATCTTTCTGCTAAGGTTTATTAAAAATATGTAACACCTGATAATTGAACACCAAATGAGTGGCTGCTAAATTTCCCTCTCTCTCTGCCTCCCTGTCTCACACACACACATCTACACACAAACACAGGAATGCCTCTTGGCTGCCAAACTATGTGCCAAGATTTTGTTCACTTTAATCTCAATCATATGAGTTAGAGAACCACGAAACAAAGTTTCTACCAAGTATGCTGACAGATTTTTAGTTCTAGTGGCTCCACGGGGCATCACTACAAGTACACTAAGAAACTTTTCTTATTAAAGATTTCTGAGCTGATCCGTTTTCCATTTAAGTCAACATGAGCAGTATCACCATAAAGAACTCAACACTTGCTAACTGATACCATACACTCATCAAAATTATTTCATTTCTAAGTAAACAAAAAGTTGTGGTACCTCCAACACCATTGTGTGGTTACTGCTGGCACAGGAAAGCCGTTTGGTGGCAGCTACTTTGGTGTGTTATGTCACGTAACACCATGTCTGTTCAGGACTGACAAATCTAAACATATGGTTCAAAATATTGGGGGGAATTTTTCCTGGGAAGATGGGTTAGAAGCATGGAATAGCCTCTGTCTCTCTTGTGAAGATTTCCTTATTTTCTGAATGAAGACATCTCATAGAAGCCCCACCACCTTACCCTTGATTTGAGGACTCCTCGGTGATTCTGAGAGCCTCAGGATTACCTGTAAATGGCCCGTAATCTGGCAACTGAACAACTTGTTCTTTGTTTTTAAATCCTGGGAGAAAATCCGGGTATTTACATTTCTGATCCAAATACATAAAGCTTAAGGCCCTGATCCGACAAAACACCAAAGCATTTCCTCAACTCTAAGGAACAACCATTGACCACAAAACAGATCTATTCAGGTCCTTAAGACAAGTCTCTATTGGTTTTGGTGGACAGAGACTGGTATCAGTAAAGTGGGAATTAAAGGCTGAAACAGCCTATATCCATTAAAAAGTAGAATAAACATAAGAAAGCAGTTTCTAATAGCAGTACCTGTTTCCCAAGAAATTTCAATTATTTGAAAAGCATCATTTCTGACACACACACAAAAAAAAGGTGCATGAAGGGATCACGAGGAGAGAGCAGGATCAGGCTGGCTGGAGCTACTGAGGATCCAAACGATAGTGTTCTGTTGTGTTATGAAACAAAACGGCCACATTTTGCTCTCATTTACATATACGCCATTCCTCCCAAACCAGGGAGCATTGTTTGTCTGTGCTCAGACAAAAAGAAGTTGGTTTGCTATATAATTACATCCATGATCTGTGAGGATCCCGATCAGAGCTAAACAATCCGCTCAGCGAATATACAACTGGAGATCTTTAAAAGACTTGTTAATTCCTTGGGGGTTTACCATGCAGTAGCCAATTTAGGGACAATTCAGTTACTAGACTGCTAACAGTATCGGTTTTATAAAAGCAGGGGAGCAAAAGGAGCCAAAAAAATCTTCTCTTAAAGAAGTGAAAACCTTAACATAAAGCCTCCTTTTTAAGCTGCCCTCTTGCTTTGCCCTCTGCCTTGCTCCTGAAGCTTTCTGTTGGTACAATTTCTCTCACTTAGGTATCAATCCCATTAGACTGCTATATTATATGGTTAAAACACTGATGTAACACAAGCTGCTACAGCAAATAATTGAAGTAATAAAATACAACTGCAGTTATTTGTTCACTTGAATTGCAGGCAGAAAAAAAGGAGACAGGGGTTTTTTTAAGTTGACCCCATAGTGGCGCATACAGACAGCAAAACTTTTTTTAATGTGTTTCCTTTTATTGCGGTGAAACTTTTTTGAAAAAAAAAAGATATACTGCAGTTGCTGTAATTTTTTTTTTTTTCCACAGGAAAAGCAATTAGGCTACATTGTGGAATTATGCCTTCATAATTTTATTTAAAAAACATAACTTTATTTTTAAACAACTAGGATGTTGAAAGAATCTGAAACTACAACTACTTCTTTTTTATTATTATTATTATTTGCCTAAAGGAACTTAATGGACTTAACTTTTTGTGTGTGTCTGTGCGTGTATGTGTGAATATCTCCTCTAGGCCAAGATTCATTTTGTCAAGTGTTCGCCCAAAGTGTTCTATTAATGGTTGAACTGTAAAGTCTGACTAAATGGGGTTTGCAGTGGAAATACTGCCAGCTCCTCGCCTGTGATGGCATGTGTACTGTACTAGGGCACAGTGCCTCCCATCCTTGGTTTATTCAGGAGGAAAAGAGAGGATTTTTGTCTCTATCTTTTTATCTTTTGCATGGCTGGGAGGTGGATACCCTCACGCGTGAGCTTCCCTGAGTCTGACTCTGGCCATGGGGTATGTCAGGACCTTCATTTTCTCATTGGCACAGAGTAAGTACCAGAGACAGTCAGCTGGCTTTAAATTTCTCTGGACTTTTTTGCTTCAGCGTGTACAAATGTCAGCTACTTGATTTACAAAGTATATTAACATTATTTCAATATCTAGAAAACGTTGTTTGATTCTTTTTTATTTCATAGGTTAAGTGGCTTATTTTATTTATTAAGCCTATTGAAAAAGATTTTATGGAAAATTCTGAAGACAAAATGCCCTGTTTCCTTCTACACGTTCGCTAATAGATATATTATACAATGCTAGAAAAAGGCAAAAGGCCAAACTCATCTCTGGTGTAATTCCAGTAAAAGCAATAAAATTACACAAGGCATGAATTTGGCCCGGGCATTGTAAATGTTACTCTGGTGCACACTGAGTGTCTGCTTGTTGTTACTGGCAAGGCTTAAAATACAAATCCCCCTTTTTTTCATAGAAACGGATGCGTTTCTCTGGAACAGATTAATCAATGAACCAGGTATCAGGTAACTATGACAAAGCTGGCAACCGGTTCAAATGCCTCCCTTTTTTAATGACTTCTGTTTCTTCTAACTCGCTTACAGTGTCTGTTTTCAAATGCTTTAAATATATATTTATTCTCTTTTGTGCATTGTCATTGCAAGGCTCTTTTTCTGCTTTCTTTTTTTTTTTCCCCTTTTTTTTTCTTTTTCTGCTGTTGTCTCCTTTTTCTCTAATTTGTCTTGTATGCCCTTCCGTGATGTTTCCTGTTGACACTTCTTGATATTTTTTCTAACTCAGAATGTGGCTTTCTAGCAGACACAGAGGCCCCAGAGTGAATACCCTTCAGAGCCAACTCCGACTTGGACCTTGCACAACGCTATTAACTGGCTCCTGCTCTAAGAAAGGTGGCTATAGCGGGATTGCCTGAGCCTGAAGACAGAAATGGTTGAGGAAAGCTTGCCAATATCTTTGCACTAAATTCAACCGCTCTTAATTTCTACTCAAAAGAATAACAATAATAATTATTAAAAAAAAAAAAAGGCAAAACATTTTAAATCACCAACTTGCTAGGGCTTTTCTCAGAACTTTGTTGTTTTGTATTGCAGTCGTCTGTATGTTTAATTTTATGCTTGTTGGCCACTTTAAAGTAAACATAGTTCAATGCCCTCAGAAACAGTTTTCTTCAGCCCACTAGAATTCCCTGGAAAAAGGCTTTATCTGCTGAACTGCTGGATATTTGTGCGTGTGTAATTTTTTCTCCTATCAGTTTGTTTTGCTTCCTTTTTTTTTTGTTCCCCTAAATTCGGTGCATATAAAAGTTGGGAGCAGAAACCTCCTGGAACAAGATAGAATCATAAAAGGACTTCAGGAATCTCATCACAAGCTAAACAGTACAAATTGCACATTCTTCATGGAAGTATTAGCTTTTAGTGCGTGCCTGGATCCAAGCATAATAGATTATCCCAAAGTGGGAAAGAATGAACAGCACAAAATTAGCAGAACTGGGAGCTCAGATCATTTGGTGGAGCAATATGATCTCCGTACTTTCAGGGTACTGAATTCTAAAGCCACTGGAAACAGTATGTAAAATTATATCAGGGTAAGCAAGGAAGCATGTGCAGGCCTGGGAGAAGGAAAAAAAATTAAAAATAGTTTGGAAAATACCTTTCTGGAGGAGAGTAAGTACTGAAAAATCAGTGAATGAACTTGCAGGAAACAAACTGCTATTCACAAACAGTTTCATGCTCTGAGGATAGAAATATGCTAAAAGATATGACAGAGAGAAAACACAAATAAAACACATTTCAGTGGTTATTCAGGGGCCAAGCGCTGTTTGGGAGTAATCCTGCACTCAGACAGAAACATAAAACTGTACAGGATAGGTCAGTCTCCTGAGGTTTCTCTTCTTCTCAAGGAAAACTTCCAGAACAAATCCTTTATGCCACCGGCTGATGGGTTTGGCCTAATCCTGCTGGGAAGTAGCCCGGGAACACTGTACATTTGGTGGAAGCTCAAAGATGGTGGTGAACATACTCTGGCAAAACTACCCTGTATTTTCCCACTGCCTTCCTCAGGTCCTCAGGAATGGGGCTGAAGTGTTTTTGAAAACCAAACACACAGAAGATACTGCTTAAGCTAAATACACCCTGGAGAAGCAAGTCGTGGAACACAAATCTAATAATATGGAGTATTACAATATATACAGGGATATAAGTTGCTAAAGGTTATATATAGTGGCTATTAATGCATACTTTGGCCTCACGTCTTCTGCCACCCTCTCCTGTAATCCACTAATTACCCAGTACCAAAATTAGTGATCCCAGCACGGGAGTCATCAGCTGCAGGAGGTGTTTGGTAATTATTTTTCATTTCAATTCTTCTGAGGTTTTTTCTTCTAACAGAAAGTGAGATAGCATTAAACTGTTTTAAAAACATATTTCTTTTCTCACAATACTTCATATTTTTAAAGCACATTTCCTCTTCGCTTAGCTCCTTAAGATAAGTGAACTCTCCTCTATGTAAACTTCCTACCAGAATACTGACTACCTTTTAAGCGTTATATGATTTAGAAGGTAATGAAATATCACTTTCTTCTTTCTTTTTTTATTTTTTTTTCTCTTTATAAATAGGTTTTAAAGTGCTTTTAGCTGCACTTTAGCTTTTAGATTAAGAGATAAAACTGATGAAAGGAACACAACCTTCTGTCACAGGGCAGCATGGCATCTGGGAGGTGAGGTAGTTTAAAATACCATTTTTATCTTCATTTCTCTTCATTGAGATGACTGTATTGCTTTACTACATCCCATAAGGTACTTTATCTTTGCCCATAAAGGCATTTTTCTTCCTTAAACACTGAATATTCTGAGGTATAAGACTTTTTGTGTGTGCATTTCTTCAATGACATTCTGCACGATCAAATCAAAGGTAATTAAAGCCAAAGTAGGTCTCACTTTTAGGTGTTTTGGGGTGACAAAATTCAGCTGCCTTTGAGAAATCTGATTTTCAGAGAGCGAGCCCTTAAAACTTTGTTCAAAACCGTGTCTTCTTAAAATTGGAAACCAAGCCTTTAAGTGTCTGATGGTGACTTCTGAAGTCCCAGCCCTAGCCCAGCAGATCAGCCCCCAAAACCAAAACCCTATGCTCAGGGCTTTTTTGTTACTGCTCCTATTTAACATAATTTGTTCACTGGGGCTCAGAGCAATGAAACCCAGTAAATAATACATTGAACAAACAGAGAAGATAACAAAAGGAAATAGTTAAGGTACTATAATAATTTTAGCCATTCTTTTTTCAGGTCACTATAATCTGCCCAAAGATAACTAATTGTTCAAAGTAAACATTCCACTCCGACCACAAAAGGAATCCATTACACAAACATATAATTCACAGTCATTTTTAGTGGGTTGTAAACAGTTTGGAATGAGCATAAAATGGGACAAAAATCAAAGTGAGCATTTAGAAATGAAAAAGTGTTTGCTACAAAAGGTCAGTCCCTTTACTTGGCAAACTATGTAGAAAAGCCTGGGAAAATGTTGAACACACAAGCAGTAAGGGAATTTTAAAGCCAACAACCTCCCTGTTTCTTTAAACAGACATCGGAACCTATAACTGGATCCTGTCAAACAAACGACAGCAAAAAAACATAACAGCTGCTAAGAAGTAAAGTTGAAAGATAAAGTTTTCTAAGCTAAGAACCTTCTCAGAAGTGGACTAAAGGTCTTTCTTAAATCTTTAAGCAAGGTTATGGATCCCAGGGTGGCTTTTAGGCATTGAATCAAATATGTAATTTTGTGTATCATTCCTGTCAGAGCATCCTGTGCTCCAAGAAAAGCAACAAAAAACAATGTCTGCAATGTCCAGTTCAGAATGGAAACGGTACCTGTAATCATCAGCTTTGCTGCCTGCAGTGTCATTTTTCAAGTCGTTTACGCTGATTTGAGAACACTAACTTGGATTTGGGAATGGAGGGAGAAAATGAAGGACGTTTCCAAAGAGAGATGAAAGTTAAATTATATTTCCCCAGAGCATTAGTACTGTATTCCTTTACAAAACCTAAACTACACTGGATACCCTCAATAGGTTTAGGATACTGACTTCTCGGGGTGTTCATTTACTCTCTCATTAGACACACAGACAAATGGTCATCCCTGGAAAAGGGCTTATTATCAAGGTTGTTTTTCAAACGATAAAACATTACTTTACCAAGTACTGGATGGCATTTTGTTTAGGTGCAATGCAGACTGATATTTTTATTTTTTTAATGCGTTCTACTCATGCCTTTCACATAATTTTTTAAAAAATATGAAAAAAAGAAAGAAAGAAAGAAAGAAAACCAAAAACCCTCAACCCACTAGCACTTTTCAAAGGTCGTGGATAACAAAATAAATAGGCGACTCGAGAAATGACTTGAAATAATATCTGGCCTAGAAACACCGAAAAATCATGCAATGGGCCCCACCCTTGGCAAGAGCGCAGAGTGTGAGAGTTATAGTACACTGAAAGGATTGCCCCAGGCTTTCCTTGCTGCACCCCTCAGCCCAGGGCTAGAGCTACCTATCAGACCCTAAAACACGGAATATAGACTGAAAAAGGCAGCTCAACTGATAGGCCCAGAAAACCTTGAGGTACATCCATGGAAGGTGTTGATGGCAAATCAAGAGACTATGCAGAAAAACCCAAGTAACACATGGTTCCATGAAAAAATATTCCGAGTCCCTGAAAAAACTAGAAAGTGAAGAAATGCTAGAAATCTGTGTGTAGTCACTGTATTTCTTCAATCTGATCATTGCATTCTCTTAACCTCTACAGCTCACATACATGGGAGACTTTTTTTTATATTTAGGATGTTGCACTGAAAACCAAGAGTGCAACACTCTTTGCAGAGATACTATTGACTTCAGTCACATAGGTCTGTATCACACTAAATAATCAAGACAAGAAGTTCATCCACAATTATGAATGAATAAATAACACAGGAAAAACGGAGAAAAAGTCCAAGCTTGTTTAAAAAAAAGAAAGAAAAAAAAAAATTAATGTGACAATTGCCCTGCAAGTTTACAAGAACGGGTGCGTTTTTATTGACTCTCTTTATTAAACACCACTACCATCTCCACAAGATGGTTGAGTAAATGGAGAAAGACCTTCTGCCTCCCAGTCCTGTTTCGAAAACTACAAGTAGCAAAAGAGGTTGACAATAAAGGAATTCACTCTTGAACAAGTGAATCCTTGTTGGATAAAGAAACACGCATCATGGCGTGAGAATTTTTAGACTAAACATTATAAAACACCTCTGTCCTACGATGGTGAATAAGCACACAGTAGCCTCGGGGATAAATGACCAAAATCTGATCTAAATTGCAACAAAATAATTTCAGAGTAATTCCTTTGATTTCAGTGCAGATATTAATTTAAAAATAGTGTAACTGAACAGGAAGTCTTGCCAACAGTTAATGACTCTCTCTACATTTTTAATCTGTGGGAGAATGTTGCTACAGTTGGCTATTGCATGTAACCTCATCTACACAGGAAAATGTACTAATTAATATGGTTCATTCAGATCACTGCTAGACTTTCTTTCTGTGCACAGTGAAAATGTTTTTAAAATAAAAATATTAAAAAAATAGAAAATCAATAGGTAAATAGTAATTAAACCCATGAGGTGGTAAAAAAGAACACAATTGTTCAGCAAAGTAGGAACGTTCTGTAAGTAACAAAACAAAACAAAATTGGTCTCCTAAGGTATTTTTGCCTAATAATCCTTTATCTTAAACGAAGCACGCAAGTAACATTTTTGGTACAGTTACAGTATGTAGATGATATATTTTCTAAATAGGAAAAAAAAAAAAAGCTTTTCTACAACAGCCAATATGCCAGCTGTACGGAGTATCTAGGCCATCTTCCTAAGACTATGAAAGTAAACATACAGTTTTCATTAAATGTGCCTTTCCCATAATTGGTACATAAGTATTTCCCATGACTCTGCAGTTGAGTATCTTGGCTGGAGGCATATCTGGCCATTAAGAGGAGGGCTTCAGATCTGTTGAGTCTCAGCCATGCCGGGAGACTTGGCACCTCCACATACTGCTTCCTAATACCAACCCCGGTATAAAATGTCATCAGAAGCTTGCATAAACATTGGACTTAGCTTCACATAAATTACTGCTGTCCTGAGATAGTTTATGCCAAAACTTAGTAAAAACAACACTTTGAGTAAATAGAATGTGAGTAAATGCAAGCATCTTAATCCAAGAAAATAATAATAGAAAAAACTGTATATCAAATATAAACTCATAAATACAGTGATAAAATGAAATTTTTATCTCATGCCACATGATTAGCTTTTATTTACATACTAGACTAACTGAAAGGGGGTAGACTTCTCTAAGTCACAGCAAGTTTGAAGACAACACAAGCAATAATGCAATAGTGTGAAGAATGAGCTCCTCTGAAGAAACAGTGGTATTTTCATTTTCTTCAGTGAACATTTCTCTGATAATCACACAGACAATAAACATCTAATTAGGTTTCTTGGATTTTTCTATTACAGTTCAGCAGCACAGAGACCTCTGGCCTCACTTCTCCTGGAGGAGTGGTCAGATATCACAAAGTATCTGTGAAATATCTAGTGCATCTTTTGGAGACCTGGTGCTAAGATCGTAACCAAACAGTCAATTAGACACGTTCTGCATGGCGTGGCACTTTTATAATCTAATCTCTGTCTTTCCTTTTCATGTTCTGAATTTCTCCTCACAATTCCTCCTCTATTAATAGTCACTTCACACATTTCTCCCCTTTCTTTGTCTCTTTTTTTATCCAGCCTCCAGCCTTCCTCCAAAAAAACCAATGCTACTATCTCCCCCTACCGAACGATCTCCAGTTTGTTACTCTCTGACTTCCTGCCAACCATTCTGGGAATAATAATATCCCAGTCCTCTCTTTGCTGTATAATTAAAGCATGAATTTCCCAGAGTTTGAAACTCTGGGGTAGTTTTATTGCACCTTTCACTATAAAACCAGGTAACAATGATGGAATTAAAATAGCTTTTCCCTTTGTGGTTAACGGTCTAAGTATCTTTTTATTTTTCATTGGTTCTCTTGTTCTGAGACTCTGGTATATGGCAGTGACAATGGGTTTACCCAGCCTTATTCTGAAAATAAATTTTCTATCTTTTGCAAGATATATGTTTCCCCAGATCCCTGGAACAAGTTGTAAACTTGTAACAGATGGTGATGAAGCCTCACATTTTTATACAATACATTTTAAGATTCTGCATCTACCGCATGTACCTTCCAAAGAAAATGACCTTCAATGAGAGAAGATACACTCTGAAGAAAGGAAGGCAGGCAACCGAGTTAAAGACATCTTTTTATACCATAAAAATTCTTCTTATTAAATGAATCAAAACTTTTAATGAGGATGAATACCCATTCCAACATTCTTACAATACTATGGCTTTTTAAAATAAGTCTAAAATATTAGACACCTGCAAGTATTTAAAAAAAAATAAAATAAATATATGGTCCCACTAGAATAACCTCTATTTTGGTTGAATACAGTTCAGGGCTTAGGAAAAAGTAGTGGCATGACACTCACCAGACACTTCAGAATGAAAGTCACTGACATTTTATTGATGTTTAGCATTTGCTTACCCAGAGAAAGACTAAACCTACATGTCAAACAAAATATAAAGAATAATCAGCATGAATGGGTTCCATTAGTGTCCTATCATATAAAGAAAATGAAGATACAGAATGGGATATAGTTCAGTTCATAACTATATTATAAATTGAACTGTCTGCCTACCTTGGTAATTTGAGCAGAGTTACAAGGTTAAAGTTTTGATTACTAATAGAGGAAAAAAAAGAGTAGTGTTTAATATCGAGGTACTCACCTCTCTTTTCAACAGCTTTTATACAGTCTCTTACAAACTGGGGAACTGTAGATTTCTCGTGCTCACAAACAACGTGCAAATGGGAGCCAAAAATTTGATCTACATATGGAAAAAAAAAAGAGAGGAAAATACATGAAGGCATACTACTAGTAGTGGGATTTTTCTTTCTTCTGAGCTTGCACATTAATTAAAAACTCAGTTGTCAATGATGGACAAAGTTGAAAACAAATAATTTCTGAGCCCTAGTGGTGGTTAACTCCTGCCACAGAACCAAATCTCTCAATACCTGCTGCTTGTAGCACCCAGATACTATCCCAGGCTCAAGTTTCAGTTTCCATTTAGACCTTGACCTTGACCTTTCTAAGGCTTGGAGGTCTCTGGAATTTGCTTGGACCTGCTATAAGAAAGTGAAGACTAGAGGTACAGCTCCACATCTTGTCGAATCCAAAATCCTGCATGATATTAAACGATGGTCCAACCTTGAAACTCATTTTACGAGATAACCTGTCTCTTCCATGCATTCAGAATTTCATACAGTATGATAGGGGTACAAAAGCTTCACTGATTTGCATCATTAGGACTTAGTACAGGTTCATCTCATCTTTCCAAGAGGTTTTATTTTTGTCACCAAAATACCTGTTAAAAAAACAAATGTACTAGATGTCTTTTGATGAGGATTCCATCTAAGACCAAGTTTAACTTTCATGAACAGTCATTTAAGTAGATAATGCTACCTTTAAGTTTTTTATTATTTTCAAGTCTTGAGGAACTTTGAATGTTGATCTTAAACATATTTGTATAAGAATATTAAACTCCTCAGATTACTAATTAGCTTCCTCCACCTCATTTCCACTCTATATGTTTGAGAAATTATGAAAAGAGCAATCAGTAATGGGGACGTTGTCAGCTAGAATCAAAATGAATCAAACAGATGAGAGAAACTACTCAATAGGAGCCAGTTAAATGCTCAAACAATAGGAGTGTACTACCATCATTTATCTGAAGAGACAGGCTCCATATAGCATTTCAACAGAGTACTACATTTTGGAAATTGGCGTAGAGGCTTTGAAAATTTTTGTATAGATAGCTGAAGGGTGCTAGCACAAGCCTGGGCTCAGCACAGCAAACTCAACAAGCACGCTCACTTCCAGAACAGCAGGAGCTCCTTCTGTCCTCTACGGTTCTCATGACACCGGATATTTCCTACATAGTCCCATCATAGAATAGAATCATAGAATACTTTGGGTTGGAAGGGATGTTTAGGGTCATCTATTCGAACCCCCCTGTCATGAGCAGGAACATTTTCAGCTAGATCAGGTTGCTCAGAGCCATGTCCAACTTGACTCTGAACGTTTCCAGAGACAGGCCATCTACCACATCTCTGTGCAACCAGTGTTTCAACCCCCTCAGTGTAAAAAAATTTCTTCCTTATGTCTAGTTTAAATCTTCCCACTTTAAGTTTAAAGCCATTAACTCTTTTCCTATCAGAGCAGATCCTGCTAAAAAGTCTGTTCCCAGCTTTCCTGTAGTCTCTTTAAGTACTGAAAAGGTCTCCCTGGAGTTTTCTCTTCTCCAAGCTGAACAACCCCAAATCTCTCAGCCTGTCCTCACAGCAGAGGGGCTCTGATCATCTTTGTGGTCTCCTCTGGAATTGTCCAACAGGTCCATGTCTTTCCTGTGCTGAGGGCCCCATACCTGGAGGCAGTGGGGCCTCACCAGAGGAGAATAGAGGGGAAGACTCACCTCCCTCTACCAGCTGGCCACGCTGCTGGGGAAGCAGCCCAGTTATCTTCTGCCAGAAGGAGTTTGAGTGCTTTGATCTCCCAGCAGCGCACCTTTTTCTCACTAATAAGCAAACCTCATTGGTTTATTTTCTACTTTACAAGGACCTCCTATCACTATCACTTCTTACTAAGCTTAGATTTAAAGAGCAACTCGTTTGCCTTTTCTTTCCTAATACCCCAAAGTAGGGAACAATCAGAGCAACAAGGTGCAGTGCATGGGATGGTTTGGACTTCTTGATAAGCAATCGGAGAAGTTTATTCCAGCTCCTCCCGACGCATGCGATCTGCATTCTGGGAGAGTACATCAAAGCCTGAATTTAAGTTAGTCGGAGTTTCGGCTGCAGAAGGGATGGAGTTCTGGGTTCACAGAACTACACTGAAGAAGGTTGTGTGCATGTGTGGCGTTAAGCATTAGCGAACAGTCTGTTACATGTTTTGGGGTTATGTTTCTGACAAAGCACAGTCTGGTTACATTTTCTTCATAAAACATTTATAGCTGCCTTCAGTGGTAATTATATATACAGAGATTTATGATTAAAATGTACTAGCACTTCCTCTTTTGACATCTTAATTGTTTTTTAAAATTTTAGCAAAGACCTGTCAAATTCTTTGCATAATACGGAACGGTCTCCAACGTAAATTATGTTAAAAAGAAGTAAAAATGTATCTTATTTGGTGGACAAAGACACTTGTAAACAATTTCAGAAGGAAAACATGCAAAGAACTGCAGTGTGCTTAGATGGTAATATGCAAAGAACTGAAACAAAATGAACGCATGGGTGTTTGAGCAGCTTCTCTTCTCTACTATAACCACTTTATAACCAACTTCCAGGATTATTTTGCAGTTACTCTTTCAAATCCCAGTATGAATGCAGAATGAGAGGCATTCCTGGAAGGAAATTTAGAAATTGCAGTTCTCACCTAATCCATTACTTTTTTTCTGGGTGCAGATTCTTTATCTTCAGCAAAATGTTTAACCTCATTTTATATACCTTTCAGTATCTAGATACAGTCACATTCTGGATCCTCCAGTTAAGCTTTAAAATGCCTTTTTGTTTTGAAAACAGGCACCCAGGGTTTAAGTCTTGTATGGAAAGAGCAGCAAATCAGCATTAATAGCTGCTGGGCACCAAAAGAGAGTATAGTAAAACAACATCACACCACAGCTTCGGATATTTCCCCCCCTCCTTCTAGAAATTCATGAGCATTTCTAAGTACATGATCTCATGAGTCATCCAAATACTCTGAATTCTGGGTGCGCCTGAACAGCAAAATCCGTGACTCTTTCTAGTCAATTGATTTTTTGCTGGATCTGTTTCTGTACATAAACATGGGAATGGCAGTAGTCGCGCTGCCATATTTACACTCTTAGAGGTCACAGGGATAGTCAAGGAAAACTCGGTTAAGCTTTGTTTGTACAGGATTTTGAAAACAAGGAATTATAGGAATGGCAAATTACTAACTTTTGTAAACTAGATTTATGTGTAACCGAGATTAAAATGTTATTCACTTATTCTTTAATAGGTGCATATACATATTTTAAAAGTACTTTGAGGGGAAACTATCCAGAACACTTTTTTCAAAAAGTAAGAACTGCTCCCAAGAGGATAAAAGAAAAAAGCCTTTGTTTGATTTATTTGTGATAAGGCCCTTCAAAACTTCATTTTTTATGACTTGGAGAAAAAAAGATGTACACAACACTCCTAACCTCTTGTTATGACAGTTTATGTTTCCTATCCAGCTTATTTAACTCAAATGCCTGGGAAATAGACACAATTACCACCTTATGGAATGCTACTTAACTTTAAATGCTCCCCTCTGAATAGAAATCCACTTTATCTTCTCAGAGTCATTCCAGTTTCTCAGGAATTATTTCCTCTATAGGCTCCTGAAATGCTCTTGTTTCATCATTTAAAAATTTCAACTAACAATTGTTCAGAAATATCTTTTATTAGAACAAAGGCAATTCCCATACAGCGGAGCCTGTTCACAAGAGCTTGTACAAAGGAGCTGCATACTATGCCCATATACAGCTTTAATCATTCACTCTTTCAGCTGTTATCAATTTAAAACCAATGAAACTCCCACACTGAGTCCATTTGAGCAGTCAATTTTAATATCTTGGGGCATCTGTAGTTATTCTGAATTGGCTGCAAAAGCAGAACTAACAAGTTAAGCTCTAACCATAAGTCTACATCAGGCTGGTAAACCATACATCAAACACAGACAGTTAGTCAATACTGTAGTATGAAAAACCAACAAGCATTTTTAAGAAGAGCAATATATTCATAATATGTTTGGTGGTATGGTTTACATTACACATCCCCGATATCTGCACATTAAAACTTTCTATTGGAGATGCTGGGGTGGGTGACAGCTTTGCACATGGATATAAAACGAGACACCAGAAGAGGCGGGAATGGACATTCACAAGTTGTATAATATAAAATGATGATTACAGCTGCAATGAATTGCTTGTTCTGGGCAGCTTCAAGTTTTCCCTGAGCCTGACAGAGCTACTTTTTTTTTTTCTTTTTCTCTTTTTTTTTTTTTTTGAGTAGCTGTTGCAGGCTGCAGGAAAGCCACTAATTCGGAGCTGCAGAAATCTAGTCTATGGGAGACAATACTTCTGGAAAAGAAACAATTAAAACAAAATTACTAAAGCCACATCCTCACTGAGAATGTCATTGTTTAACTGGTTTTGGTGTACATGGGTGAGATGTGGCCACACTTGGAAGGAACTTATGCTTCAGTGTTTTTTATTAAAAAAAAAAAAAAAAACTCCCAGAAAACAGGGAAGGACATGTCCAATATTCCCATTTCTGGGGGAAAAGCTCAAATTCTGACATGAAAGGAGAGGTATAATGGTGTAATGCCCAAGTTCATAGAAACGTGAAGTGTGTCTGTGTGTTTCAGTGCCTTCCAGGAGCAGAGTTAACTCTGCTACATCTGGATTTGAACTGCTGGACTACCAGAGCTTGGTATTAACATCTAAGTTGTCTGTTTTCTTTGTATTTGTTTGAATGCTAGGAGGGAAAAGGGAGAAAGGGAACAAAAAGGCAAAATAACAGAGGAATGTACAGAGAGAGGGACAGATCACTAGGTAGCACAGCAGTGAGCTTTCTGGAGGAGGAAGGGATGTGGTTGTAAAGGGCCATGTTCTGAAAGGTGACTTCCTTTGGCTGCTCCATCTGTAGAGTCAGACATATTAAGTCAGACATTAAAATGATGCTGGGCCCAGACTGGGCTCCAAATAATACCACGAGGCTTTTACAATAAGTGGGCCAGGTCCTCAGCTGACTGAAGTCAGCGAGGTTGTCAACGGAGCTCCCCTGATTTATGCTAGCTGGGAATCTTGCCAGTCCTTTTAACTCGGAGATTTACTATATATCGTTGATCTGTGGTGGTCATCAATTTAAAAAAATATTACATTTGTGAACAGTTACTATTAAGTGGCATATGAGCTACCAGATTTGTTTCACATTCTCAGAAAAATGGAAAATAGAGAGTACTGCAAACACTGGTTTCTTTTAAGAAATAATGGTGCTTTACCAGGGAAAAGATCTGATTTGAATTTAAAGAGAGTTGGTCTACTGCTCTCCTCTAAACAAGCCTCCAAAAATGAGATATTTTGAAATTATCTGAATTATTCCTGACCATCATGTCAAAGGAGAAAAAAAAATACACTTCATCCAGTGTTTGGCAAGTAATGGGGTTTTGGGAAACCTGCTCCCACTGTCCCTGCAAGTCAAAGGAACAGGTTCCTAACTTTCCCTAAGTTATTACGGGTACCAGATCACTTGCTAAACTCCTATACAACCCAGAGGAATTACAGAACAAGCCAAAGGTAAGTCTTAATCTATTCTTTTGGACTCTTCATGAGCATTACACTCATTCCATTAAACTAATCCAAGGTCCATTGAAAGATATGAAACAATAAAGACGTTTTCCCTTGTCTGGAAATAAAATGGTGGGTGATCTCTGTGCTGCTATCTGCACAACCACCAACATATGCTGAGCCCTGCTCTATAGGCTATCAAGCCAAATCACAGCTAGTTCCTTTCACTAGCAATTGAGTGGCTTTTATTTTCATCTTGCAACAGTTGTACCCATTCCAATTTTGATGCTGTTTTGGTTTTCGCCTTAACTTACGAAATAAATTCAGTGAAGTTACTTTGGTGTCTAGCTTTCGGGAAAAAAAAATAATAAAAAATAATCCACCCTCAAAAAACTAGATTAATTTCTTGCCAGCTGCACAGTTGCATTTTCCTCATTTCCCACAGTGTCATTTATGTTAAGTTGTTAGTCATGGGTTTTTTTTACCATTTACTGGAAGTGTATTTTGTGATAGTCTATTACCAACCATAGCTTTAAAATCATGGCTTTTTTTTTCTTCTTTTTTTTCTTTTTTTTTTTTCTTTTTTTTCTTGTGGACTAGAAAGGCTCAGAAATCAGGAAGTTTGCAGGCCCATATCAAGTTGAAGGTTGGCAATTCATTTTGGGCAATATTAAATCACGACAAAGCTCAAACACAAAGATCAAAGTTCAATTATAGACTATAAAGTCGTTTTAAAAGGGAAGATTTATATATTATTTTTCTAGCATATTAGTGCAGATTCTGTAAATTCTGAGAATATTTCAGTCCCGAGGAACTGAGGACCCCTGCCCTAGCATATAAATTTGACTGCAGTTCTCAAAATAGCACCATTAATATGGTAGACATGGAACATGCCTCTTATTTACTATTTCTAGGGTTGTGTGCATGTGGATATATATGAACACAAGTGTGCACAGAGACACACACACATTATACAAAAAGACTGTATCACACATCATCTCAAAAATGATTCAAAGTGCTTCCAGACCAAAAATATGTCATGCAAGCATGAATGAGATGAAAGGAGGGCTAACGATCTTCATCAGGACTGGAAAAGCCCCTATCCCCAGCCTGTTGAAATGAATGGAGCCAGTTTGCTCTTCCCATTGTGGCTTCTTTCATGCAGAAGACTAGGAAGCAAATAGGACAATGATGGGAAAAGTAACTCCTAATCATGTAAAATGTTGGTGTGTCTTCATTTTCAGATCAACATGCAGCTAACATTTACATGTTGATCTGCTACATTCCCTCTTCTGATTATTATCGTCCTACTACTTCTTGTTCCATATAATCATAGAATGGTTAGAGGTGGAAGGGACCTTAAAGATCATCAAGTTTCAACCCCCCTACCATGGGCAGGTACTTTAGTTTGGACTTTTAGTTTGTTAACTACCTGCTTTATTTATCACATGAGTATTTGCTATGTTCTACTTAAACCAAGTTTTGTCAAGAGTTAAATGACAATCACACAATTTCTAGATTTTCTGATAACAGTGTTGGCAGAACAAAGTACCCCAGGAGATCAAACTGCTATTTAATTTTGAAGCCTCTATTCCCAAATTTGGTTAATGCGGGGAAATGTGTCGAGTCTTCTGGCCAAGTGTGTACACATCAGTGACTTAACAGAGCACAGAAACTGTGTTTAAGTGAACTTACCACCTTAAAATGTATTTACTCAGGACTATAATTTACGTGTTAAATTTATTGGAGTTTTGGTTCCAATGTGACATACAATGTAAAAAATCAATATAGATTTGAGAGCTTTATAGTGCCCCTGGCCAACATGAATAGCACTTGATGAAAAGTGAAGGTTTTCACAGCACCTACAGTGCCACTGCATTGGAGTAATTAACACCACACGCTTCACTGATATTTATATCAATTCTTCACTAGCACACAGAACAGCTCTTTGTCAGAAATTCAGTACCGAGATGTCCTGCAAGGCTTTAGACACACTTTTATTACGAGCCCCTATTTTAAGGGATTTACAATTCTGACAGAAGTATTTCCCTATGGGATAAAAGTTAGTATGCATGTTCTCAGAGCTGGAGGAATTTTTTCTTGTAAAAATTGGTTAACATTTTTTTTCCCTTAAGAAACGAGCAAATAAATAGTTTTTGGAGGTTCCTGCAACCATTTAAGTCACCTTTAGAAAAATAAATAGATGCATCTTATAATACCAAATTTGGAAAGCTTTTCATTTTTAATCTGGATGGTTGCATTTTGTGATTTAAAAATATTCTAATGTGAGCCTAAAAATTAACATTTAAAAGTGGTCTCTGTATAAGCAGTGCAACTGCATTTTCATGACATTTTAACAGATTAAGGGATAAACTCTGGTGAAAACAATGAAGGAACCTTATCAAATAAGCATTTCACATAGACCTACCGTAGATTGGAATTAAGCCGTGCTAACGAATCCTGCCTCATTTGCATGGTCAAAAACCTAATCCTAATGAAACTTCATGGTAGACAGTTAACATGCTTCCTTCATGGTAACATTAGTTGGGTAATAAAACCGTGCTGGGAACCAGTTCTGAATTACTGTGTCACAAACCATGAATCTTCGTTACCCACGGAAGAGTATCCCAGGTAGAACCAAGCCATGCTTATGAATCAAGAGCTTAATGCAACTCTAGCCAAGACCAAATGCATCTGGCTTTCCTAGAGATATATTAGAGGATGGATTTGAATTATGCAAATGAATCTGGATTTGTTAGCAGGGATCACATCTGATCCCTATGTAACACCGCAGGAGATTCATCAGCCACACTTTATTAAAACTAAAAAAACCCACCCTCAAATCCAGAAATTAAAAGACTATAAATTACAACTCTATTACTGTAATAACTGAAACAAACTAATATGATGCGTTCAAATCCCACCCTCAACCCACAGAGTACTTCAAAGAGGCCAAACCCTCCAACGTATTGAAATCAGACACTATGAATGTGTAAGGACAGATCTGGAAAGTTTGGTGTGGGAGTCTGTACACCTCAAACACATTCTATTTATGTATAAAGAGCAAAGCTTCTGTGGCAGTTAGAAGCAGAAACCCATCACTAAGGCACATCATAATTCCATCTAATGAAGACTTCCCTACAATAAGCAACATTGCACTGGGCATTTCTGCACGTACCCAAACCATAACAACTTAATTCATAAAATCTTCTCCTTCTCTCCAGACAGGGTTCCAGCTGGTGTTTAACCCTTGTGGTTGCTGTAGCTTTTGCTGGCTGGGGTCAACCTCTTGGCTCGAGACAGACAAGTTTAATACACACTAGCAACACCCCTTGCCGTGTTTGACACACCACTGGAAAACTCACGCCCCAGAGATTGACAGGGGCTGCTGGCAAAGTGCCTCTTTCTAGTCAATTTGCATGTGCAGTTGTGGGTTTCACACATAATAATTTGGGAGTGCGTAAATTTTTAAAGCATTACTCCAGACAATATTTGAAAACATGGCTTTGCTTGATTATTAGTGGTCAGAAAGCTACTGCCTTCAAGTTAACAACCAGCTTCTTAGCAAAACTCTCGCTCCTTGGATAAACTAACAAGCACGTTTTATCAATAAGACATTTTTTTTTAGGATATGTGAAAGTGATGGCTGACAAATTCAGCAAGAAATTGGAGCAGAAACAAATCACGGATACAAAGCATATATTATTCCCTGGCACGTATTTTAAATTATTAAAAATGAATACTCTTGGTGAGTTAGAAAAATAATGGGAGAAGACAGGAGAATTCCAGCTTCCCCTAGAAAACAAATTAGTCAGCACAGCATCTGAAGTTCCTCTTTCAAAGGAATAGAAAAGAATATATAGAATAGAATAAGGTATCCTAAAACTATATCAACATTCTTTCCTTAAAAAGAAATGGAGTTTTGCAGCGTATTGATTTTCAATGCGCATGGTGAGTACTGTGTTAAGTGGAGGGGCTTCTACCACATGCACACCAAGGCAGAAAAATTGAAGCAATCAGATTTCACAGAGATATATGTAACTATACGTTGATATTTTTCTTTGCAGCTCAGCAGTGTAAGCTTTATGAGATACAACAAAAGCATATCTAAGAACTATTTGCCCAATGCACTTATAAGTTTCACTGAGAATGAAAAATTCACTTGTGGATTTTTACTTTTTACTCCAGAAAAGCACGTAAGACTGAACACACCTTTAATAAGTCCCTTGTCTTGCAACGTTTTCAAGGAGGGTCTTCGGGAGATGAACTTCTTTAATCTGCTTTTCACTCGGTTTCTGTCATTTGTGTCAGAGGCACTGTAGTTCAGTCTGAAAACTGAAGGAAATCAAAAGAAAAAGCTCCAGTGAAATGTTATCTTTTAACCAAAAGTAGTTTGCTCAAACATCCTCAGAAAATAAGGGCCACAGCCTCCCTAGTAAAATCGTGCGGTAGGTCAGCAGTGTAGCTGGTTGGATGGTACAAAACATCTGATTAATACTCCTGTGAATAAACATGATGAGTTCACTCTGCTGGTTACTCAGAGAGTTGTATTATTTATTGCCCATAAGTATTTGGATGGCTACCAGTTTACTCATGAAATGTTCACGAATCCCACAAGTTTCACATGGATGATTTTTCAGCCGAAACTCTGGACTCGAAGTGTGCTATGCACGATTAGCTCTATACTACTTGTTATGAGAAAGGATGGATGGTTACACCACTAGTGAAGGACTGAATTCTCTTGCCAAGATGGATTAAGCGTTATATATATATTTAATGCAGTTATAGAAAACATGGCTATATGCCATGAAATGTGTGCAAGATGCATTAATTTATGGAAAGAAAAGTATTCCCGTCCTAATGATTATATTTTATTATATTTAGGCATTTACCAAACTGAGAAACATTTTGAGCTCGATTTATTCCTGCTCTGTGTCAAAAAGACATAGAACCCAGCTGCAGAAAATCCCCTGGAGGAAGTTTCAAAGGCATAAATTTAACTTTTTCTCTGCTGAGGTGCTCACAGGGCACCATCATAGCTATCAAAACTAGCAGTATTAGTAGGAAGGAGAAACTCAGCATGCCCCAGAAGCAGCAGCAATCCTATGGGAAGACTCTCTCCAAAGGTTTCCCTGAACCGAACAGATTTCTAATGTTTTCTAACAAATTACCTGAGTCTCACCATCCCTGAACAAGCCTTGTCCTGAGTCCTGGGCTCTTTCACCCTGCCTGTTCCCACAGCAGGGAAACCAGAGCTACACAGCCTTCCTTGGTAAGGACCTCCAGCTGAGAGAGGGGTGGCCTCTGCTTTCTGAGAAAAGAATAGCTTTCCATCTTCTCTCGAAAATCAGTCAGTCAATCAATCAATCATTCAATCATTCATTCAAACAATCAATCAATCAACCAATCCACCAAAACACAACATTCTCCACAAGCTGAACTTGCAGGAGCTGGTCCGTTGTCCCTTCAATGGGATTTCTAAACAGTACCCTGGGTAATTTAGCTGCGGTTGCAGAGACTGCTCCCTAATCTCCTCATCCAGGCTGAAACTCTCCTATAATGCAGTGATCTTAATAGAGGATCCAAGGGAAGAGAAAGAGAGCAAAAATACAATGATGATCGATATCATCGGGATATTCTGTAGCAAGAAGTTTCGTGTAAGTTCTAAACAGAACCAGACCATTTAAAGGTGGACAATTATAAAACAATAGTGAGCTAAAATAACTGGTTAAGCAACAGTAACAACCCTGGAATATTGTGGTTTACATTACAAATCTGATTTTAACAGCCAAACTTATAAAATGGTTTACGCTTTGCTGTTGTCAAGGGAGAAAAACTTGCCAAATTGTTCATTTTAAGTAAATAGAACATAGCCAATTAAGGAAAGCAACATTTAAACACATGCCTGTGATGATCAGAGCATAGTTTGCTTCTGATTTCACTACTGATTTTAACAGGAGCGCTCCATTTTCCCACAGCACTAAAATGACCCCACACATACTTCCACAAACTAGTAATCACACAGGACAAATAAAAGGACACTTTACTGGAAAATACACAGCTTGGTACAATAATCCATCACTTATGAAAAATAGAATTCACATTTTTTAATGGTAGCATTCTTGGAGTGCTGTATCATAGAATATAAAGATTAGCATTCAATTGATAGTTGGTGCTTTTTTAACATTATAGAGGAGGACTTTTTGTTCAAAATTGAGCAATCCTTGGCAGGGACAAGCTAAAATTCCAAGTCACTTGGCCGTGCTATAAAAAGAACAACAAATGGATGTTTCTAATTCTGCATCTTAATGGTACTTTGAAACAGTGAAGTGAATTGTATTTAGTTTGGGGACTCTCTTGTTGCTCAGGGTCATTCTGTCCATAGCAATTCATATTTAGGTCTGCTTTTTCCTGACTTCCAGTGGTTTCCCCAGCGCAAATGATGCAGGAGGGAAAACATTTCTTAAAGACACTTAAGATGCCACATTTCCCATTTTGTGGGACTCAGAAGCATTTTATACCACTTGAACTACATGCTTAGCTCTGAGCATACACCAGATTTTGTAAGATACTCTGACTGAAGTGAATGGTAGGGTAGAGGATCTACGACTTGACAGCAGGGCAAAGATCCCTCTGGTAAGAAAGTTGCACTAATTCAGCTGAAAGTTTTATACCTGAAACAGCAATTATGGTGTTAAAACTACATCTAGAGGTAGGAATCATTATTGTCATGGATAGTTTTGTGTGCTCATATTGAACTGTATAGCACAGAGTTAAAAACAGCAGCAAAGATAATTTTGATGAATTTCTTATTTTATTCTATTAAACGTGTGTGAGTCACCAGAGGGAAACTCCAAACCTCCCAGAAATTCAATGGTTTAGATAGCATGTTCCAAAACCAAGCTTAGCCAGAAATATTCTTGTTGGGATCTCATTTAGAAATATTCAGTCTTTTGCCAAACCATTCTTCTCGCGATATCCCCACATTAAAATCACTTTGCTATTATATTTGGAAATACAAAGAGGACCAAATGTTACTTCCAAGAGAAAAAAAAGAAAAGTTATAAGACTCAAAAACCACAATAAATATTTTTTGGAGTACCTTCTTTTTTAAATTTAAGGTTTTGGATTTGGCCAGAAAAATCCTCCTTGAAAGAGAGCCAGCAAACTTCAAACAACATAAAAAAAGTTGAAAGCAGTTCCACACAGAAGTAAAACAAGATACTTAAGGATGTAAGAATAAAATGTGAAATAAAACCTATTGCTTGTTCTACTTATGGCCCCTGGCACAAACTGCATAGGTGTGCCTTTTGATTCATCATACTGAATAAACTTGTATCCTTGGCTTCTGAAGCTATTCACACTGACGTATCCACACAAATGCTTCAAAACCAACACAGAACAGAAGGATAATTTCCCTTCCTTTGCACAGATTCTCCAAGGAAGTATTTCTAATATTTCATTAATAGCTCCTGAGAGAAAAAGGAAACACGTGCTTGCACTTCTTGGGACTTTAGAAGACTTGTAAAGGGGAACCCAACAGAGTCCAATATTGTGTTAAATTTATTCTGCTAGTGCAAGTGGGTGCAAGGACACTTCAATCCATCAGCAAAAGCATAACCTGGATACTGACTGACTTTCACGTTTGGCTGGAAACAAAGTTGGACCCTTGGATCTAGAAAAGCATTTCTAATGGCTATGGTCACTTTCTCTGGTCTCTATTTATTCCACAAGTGGGAAAGGTATGAAGGAAAAATGAAAAAAAAATGGTAAAATCTTTTCCTCAGACAATTTGTTCAAGAGTTAAGCTATATTAAATCACACCAGCTTATCACATTAGGGAAGGGTAATACAGATTGGGTACAAAAAGAAAACAGTATAAACACATCCTTAGGCATAAAAGAACTAACACGTCATTGGCCCCTAAAGTTGATAGCACCGTATTAACATCAGCTGAATTAGAAAGGATACCTACAGAATAAAACCTCTGCAAAGAAACTGCACTAAGAAAAAGACAACCTGTCTTTTTCAGGCTTATATATATCCTCTGAATGTTACAACGGTAGCCTTAATATTCCTAATAATATATATAAACTAGGAGTATCATGAAAAACCACAAAATAAAGTCTGTACTAGAGCTTTTACACAAGACAGGTGGAAGTAAAAGAATTAATTCATTACCTCCAAATCCCACAGTTCTGCAGAAATAGTACCATCCGAGTCAAAGGAAGTTTTGAGATGTACAGATGAAGAATTGTTTGCTAAAACTTAATGCACTAAACTGTATATATGATGCAATGAGAGGAAACATATTATAATTTAAACAGTGGCTAAGATATTCGCAAGGCAAAAGTACAAAAAGCTTCTTCCAGGGTTTTGGCATGGCCACAACTAGAAGAACCAGGCAAAGCTCTACCCTTTTGAGGGCAAAGATCAAAATTTTTCTGTGATTACTTTCTGTGAACTCAGTCATGTACCTAGACAATATATTTCTAGCAGACTGCTTTTTGTGGGTGTGATACTCTGGGCAGAACCTGAATGATTCAGAAAGCAAAGTGTTCTAATATGTTCTAAAGAGCTCCATATTTTACTGGCAAGATTTTGTGACTCCATATAACATGATTTCACATTCCTTCCAGTCACTTTTATTTCACTCTTAATTTACAAAACACTTATACGTAATCCCAAGGGTATACCTATGATTAATTCCTGCCAGGTTCAGTATATCTGAACACTTCTAACGTGTTGAAAGCATTGGTTTTTGAAGAACTATCCATTAATGACTTTCTGAACTGTGACAATGGATATTGACAGTGCTTGTCAGACTAAAGCACTATTGATTGTCTCACATCATGTGTATAGCAATACCAATTTCTTCCAAGTACCTCTTCCTAACTGAAATATATTATAATAGTTGCCTATCTGTTTATTATAACACCCCAAATTATTGTATGTAATTCCTCTGGATGGGAATGGCTCATGCAGAATGAAGGGCAGCAGTGCGAGTGGATAAGGCACTAAGAGATTCAAATAGCTCTATACTAGTACCTTCTCTTCCAGTAGCCTTGTTCTGCAGGAAAAGCCCCGCAACTAGTCTGAATCCTGCAAATTTTTTTTTAAAATATTCTTCAAAAGACTTCAAAATTTCAGGAAGTTCTTAGAAATGGAGATGACCTGTATAATGTTGACCCGTAAACTGAGATTTAATAATCCTTTTCCAAAGGAACACTAAAAATGACAACTTTGGCCATTCAAAATACAGGATACATTGATCAAAATCCTAGCTGCAACTTTCTTAAAATACACATGAACAGGTCCAAGGACTTAACTGTGATCTCTGATGTCCTAAATGAATCATTTTCTTAAATGTTTTACAGATTCATACCCAGAGTCCTCAGCAGCATCTTGCAGAACTGAATCAAAGCTGAGATAGAAAAAGGCGAGGGGGGGTAGGAGTAGGTCTCTACGACTTCGGATAATGAATGTGCCAGTCTAACAGCAGAACTATCACATATGTGTGAAAATATTAATTTAAAGGAATTAATTAGTTAATTAATTAATTTCATGTAATGGGAATGCTTAATTGCTGAGTGCCTCATCCTGCTGAAGAAATATATCTTAACATGCAGAGGCGTATGACTATGCCTACATTCCAGGAGACACTGTAATTTAAGAATATATAATGACTCATGACTAAGTTTTATTGGATTTCACTGGAACTCGGGATTTAACATTTTTTTCAGGGTTTTTCTGGCCTGCAGTGGCTGTGGAATTACTGCCAGTCCTTTAAGGAGCGAGCAACACACATTGTGGCCCATGTAAACGGTCAGTTTTTCAGCCAGCATCAAAGTTCTGAGAGTGAAAAAAGGCAAGTTCCTGCCTCCTTCCTTTCCTTTGTGATTCTCTGAGGTGAAGTCAATAAAGCACGCTCGCTAAGGATAAAGAATTCACTTCACCTGCTTTGTTGAGCTAAAGGCTTTTGTCAGTCACCCTTTCTTATCCCTTAGTGAAACTCCTGGGCAGGTCTCATGAGTTATCCCCACACTATAATTACTATATCTTTTTTGTAAGAGTAAAATGAGAAGCAGACTCATGGTGTGCTTAAAGGCGCTACACAAATAATTGGTGGTGAAAATGAAGGAATCAGGCAATACCTCTAATCCCTGTGTTTATGATAAGCTTTAAAATTACAGGTTTTGTAACTACAGAGCCCAGGCCCAAGAGCTGCAGCATCAGGTGACAGAATGGGTATCACCAGCCAGGAAATGTTGGGGAGATTTTCTTCACATGGGCACCAAGGGACCTGAAGTCATTGAGGTTTATGGTCTTAAAACAGATATTTGCCACAGTAAGTGTATCTGCATTTACAAATGTTTATGAAGCAAGCTCAGAAATAAACAATAGGAGAAAGAAAACAGTGATTATATAGCACAAATAACTTTCCTGTAATATGACAGCCTAACAACTTAAGTGCTCAGTAGTGTCATTACACTTTGTAAAATTTGTGTGCATTAGCAGTAAAGATTCAATAAAATGACTGTATAATTCATATTCTGCATCAGGCTTTTATGCATGTAAACTTTTTAAAAATATTGTCCCCCACTAATAATAAATGGAAATAAATGAATAGTGTGTTAAATACCACCGTATGCTTACATTGTGAATCAAACCAACACTCTCCTCACAGCTTTTCTTAGTGGTATTTGTACCATAAATATTTAGAAAAGTAAAGCAATATTTCTGAGTATGTATTGGATTTATAAAGGGAGATCATACCAAACTAACCTGATACCTTCCTTTAATAAAATAAATGGTGTTTTTTTAGAAAAGGAAAGAGCAATAGACTAAATCTATCAGGACTTCAGCTGAGAATTTGATATGATGCCAAATGGGAAACTTTTAGTTAAACTAGAGAAGACCTAGAGAATTAAAACAATAACTGTGAAGTGACTAAATAAGGTATTAAAATGAATTTTGTTGAAAGGAGAACTACTGAATTGAAGGAAAGCTACCAGTGCAAGTCCTTAACTATTCTTGGAACTGATTTTTGTGTTTTCATTAATGACTTCAACATAAATAGTAGAAACATCCAAAAAATCCCAAGAAATGTGTTGGTGACTCAAGGCTGGGAAGCATCATCATCAGTTGAGACAAGAGTCAGGATATCAGAGAAAATCTTAGAGACTACGAGACCAGAAGCTGGAGAAACCAGATTAGACCTAATACTACAAAGTGCACGGTCAGAGAAGGATTAATCTAAAATATTTCTCTCCTATGAGTGGGCAACCTTGGACACTCATATGTGAGATGGGATGTCATGCCAGAAAAGGTGCAGGAGGTGGCCTTGAGAAGTACCAGGAGAATGGACTGTTGAGCTTTCAAAAGCAGATGGGGAGCTTGTCATGTTTGGCCAGCTAGAAAATGGCTGAGAAAGGCTGTGATTGTTCTCTACAACTTTGCTGGTGGGGGTGGGAAAAGGAGCAGGAGACGAGAAGAGGACAGCAGGGAGGGAGAAGAGCTGTTTAAACTGAAGAACAATGTTGGCACAAGAATAAATGAGTATAAACTGGCCATAATATGAAGTTCTAAAACACCCTTTCAAAGAAGTTGTGGTGGCAAATAAAACTAAAAGAATTTAAGATGAAGCTTAATAAATTTATGAAAGAGGACACAGAATATGGTACCTTGTGACAGGAGGGACTGGACTAGATCACCCAGGACATGCCAAGGCTTTCTTTCCACAATTTTTTTGGTATTGTCACAATATTAGAAATACACACTTAACTTGAATATAAAAACCACAATGCCAGAAATCAATGAGTTCGTTTTATTCATACAGTATGACCCGTTTATGTTCATCTAATGTAAAACATGTGGGACTTGGATGAAATCTGTTACAGTACACAAAGTCAGACTATTCAGGCTCTCGGAAGAGAGAGTACAGTGTGCTTGGGAAGGGGAAATTGGTCTCTCCGAGCCTGCGTCAGAGATTAGGACTCTTGACACAGTCTCTTTGCAAAAAGCTGCAGCTTTTTATCCCCCTTGCACCGAGGAGGGCAGTTTTGTATGAACCTAGATCGCTGAGGACGCACCTGATCTCGAGCCTCCTTTGGTAGCTGTTTCCTGTCAATCTGCAGGTAAAGAGTGACCAGGTGAATCTGGGCAAAAATCAGGAGTATGGAGGAGATGGTTTTTGTATTTGAGGTAAAAATTTGGTAAAATTCCCAGGCAAAATCTCAATAACTTGGCTGGTCTAACACAGGGCAGTTGAAGGGTGGCCCTGACCTTCACTACCTGAGTGACTCAGTGCTGCCCTGTTCCAGTGCTTTCAGCCATACAGTTTCATCCCACTCATGTAAAAAGTGATGGTTATAGTAGGAAAAAAATGGCAATATTTGAATTAATGACTTCTGAAGTTGACATATATAATAGAAAAATATTACTTAAGCAGACTTCCCAAAAGAAAACAAACATGCAATTAAGGTTGAGGAAGACAGAGCAAGGAACTGAACACTGGTTGCAGATTGAGTTGAACAAGTAATTTACAAGTAACGCGCTCAGGGTTTTTTAGAATATGGAATTCTACTGGTTTTCTTCTGTTTCGGAACATATGTCAATAACTTCCAAGTCTTTATGCTTGCCTCCTGACTGAGTTAGCCCAAAATAAAACCTTTTCAACCTTTTGCAAATAATGTGCACAGTCATCACTTACATAAAATTGCTCAGACAAAAGGACAAGAAAATTATACGGTGCCTTTTTTCTACAAGCAGCGCCAGATAGGCTGTTATGCCAAAAGAAAACCCTTCAGAGTGGCTGGGTACTGCTGGCCAGGGGTGCACTTTTAACTTCAAAACCTACATATAATTCTGCCTTATGCTTTGGAAAACAAACTAATTATCTGTTGAGAGCAAGGGAGACTTGCCATTGCTGTATTTATATCACCCTTGTTAAGCTTGTACAAATATATTTAAATTTAGATATGCGCTTGGATACCTTGTTGAATCTTTTATTCAGATCCTTTCTTACGGGATCTTTCCAGAAAGAATATCATACCAAAGAATTTACTTCTTGTTAAGACTCCCATCAATACTATTTTGTACCTCTACATTTAAAAAGTAAATTATTTTAAAATTTAATTATATTTCCATTGTGCTCACTCTCCAACTATATTCATAACCTTATATTTTTTGGCTGATGACGAACATCTAATGATTCTCATACAATAAAGGATATAATTAATTCTCGGTGCATAAGTTATGAAAACGAACATCTTTACTCCTAATGAGAAACAGTAGTGACACTCATCTGTGTATTTGTTGTCTCAAACCACAAGGTCCAGTATATTTTTTTTTCTCTTAATACAGCAAGTTTAGCACTTTCCAGTGAATGTAGATGTGATATTTTATGAAGGAGAAAGGCACACCCATTACCTTTAAAGTAATCAAAAAATATCTAGCCAAAGATCTAAAATCCATTTGTCGTACTCTGTTTATATGTCAACTCTACTTGATTAAATTATCCCTACCTCAATCAAGTCATTAGAGCAAGTATAACTGAACAAATGATCACCCATGAGCTCATTTTTATAAAGAATAAGTCAATGGATTTAAGAACCTTTTTTACTTCTTACCTTAACCTCTTACTCCAACATTTATATTCACACAAAATGAAATCTTAGACAAAAGAACTTCAGTGCCTTCAACTTCCTTTTTGTATTTCTATGTAAATTATTTCAATTTGCTAAAACCCAATTGATTTTCAGACTTTTCAGCAGTTACAGATCTTTGCTTATAAGGTAGTGTCAGAATTGCACGGTGAGGACATAGGAAAGACTTCCACTAAGGGTGCTTTAGAATTTGCCTAAAATAAACACATAAACATGGGGCAGAGTAAATACAAGCTTTGTATGAGCCTACCCTACAGAGACCATCGCTGGGAGAAGGTGTCTTGTGAGATATGCAATGAGTCAATCTCTTTTTTGGGTTGAGATAATGTAATTACAGGAGGAAAAAGTAATCACAGAGTGAAGCTCCTGGTATATTTTGCCATGTATTATCATAGTCTACGTTGTAAATGTGACTTCTTACCTAAAAGCGGTGGCTCCAGTGTGTTTCTTAAGCAAGGTGTGAGGTTTTTTAGCATTGAATTTATCAGAACTTGGTCTTCTAATAAAGATCAGGTCAGTTTGGATTCAGTTGTCCAGCAGCAGACAGAAAGTACACATTGCACTCTCTTCCTTGTACTACCAAGCAGAGCTTTGGCCAAGGTGCAAGGTGGTCTGAAAACATCTCTTCTGGCTTTCTGCAGCACCCACCCACTCTCTCTACAATCTGATGGTGGCTCCTTCTCGTCACAGAGAGGCAAGATCTTGGTCGGTACAGTTAAGATATGAGTCCAAAGAGGACCAAAAGATGTGGTTATCTGAAGGCAAGAGTAACTGGAACCTCAGGAATGAGAACGTCCTACACTGCTAGTGCAGCAAGTTTGCTGCAGCAGGTAGCTGGGACCCCCAAGTTGGCCTGGCCCTTGCATTAGGGCTCAAAGGAGTAGACCTCCAGAGACACTGCAGGGCACGTGGTGACCTTTAGTGCTTCTTCCACTCTCCAGAACAGCTGCACTGGAACAAACTGCCTGAGCAGGCAAATAATTACTATATATCACGGTCTTTTCCTGAAATAAAATCAGACCAGTCATCACAACAACTTTGAGACACTTCGATCAGCTACATGTGAGGTTTGCATGGGTGCACTGACCCTGTTTGACCAGCCGTGGTTAAAACTCAGACAAAATGTTAAAAAGATACAATAGAAGACTGTTTTAGCTTTAAAATTAATGTTCCAGCTGACAAACTGCACAGGGACTTAACCTACTTTAGAACATATTTAATAGCATAATTTAGTCTCTAAAAAGAAAAGCAAAATAACTAATGATGGACAAATTTAGAGGTCGAATCTAGTTCAGATAAACATTCAAAAGTTCAGATGTTTAACCAAACCTTATCTTGTCCATGAAAAGCCTCAACTGAAGAGCTCAATCAAATATAAGCAAAGCATAGAAGATTGTGGAAACTTTTCCTTACAGAAGGAAAACTATTATCAGGAACCAGCACCTTATTGCAACACTCACGTGTTAAGCAGTTAAGCATCAAAGCAAAAGCAAAGCACTTTCAGAAAACTGCTTCGTGGAAGTAGCAATATTTGGATGAAATCCAATACAGAGCAAAGAAAATAATATTAAGGGGGAAGATAATACAAATGCAATTAGACTATCAACCAATAAAACTTAATCTGTGCTTGATAGTTGAAACCTTCCAAGCTTAGAGAGAATAAGGAAACTGGAGATCAGAGGACTCTGCCTTTTGAAGTCTTGCTGTCCAGATACTGGAGACCATTATCTGGCTGAGTATTTTAAAGACATTATGAATATTCTGTCACAGAGTTAGAAAGTTTTATTATTACAAATGACCTGTAACTTGAGCAGGGACAGCTACAGCTGAATTCCAAGTAAACAATTGTTTGGAAAAGGTGAATTGTGCTTAGTTTTCTGGACTAAAACCCGCAAAATAAAATATGTGGGTTTAAAGAACATTTTCACAGTGGGTTATTAATAATAGAAAGTATAACTCTAGTGGATCCTCTCCATCCTCACATTCACCAATTACTAATGATTTTTTTTTAAAGGGTATCAGATGAGATGACACCTCTGCTGTGTCATGCCTGGCAGTGTTTCACATGCAACAGAAAAAGTACCTGCTCCAGTACCCCAAAGGAAAGCAAAATTCAGACAAATGATGCAGCAAACCAACGGTCCTTCAGGATCCTTTCATTTTTTTTGCCTTTCTGCCACCACCTTGACTCCTCTCTGCTGTAGCCCGTCCCTCACCTTTTCTTCTGTCTCGATCTGTCAAGCCACTTGGGCAATTAATAGAAAAATTTATTTTTCTCATAATTGAACCCAAACTCAGCCCATCAGATGCCCCAGATCTGAAACCTAGAAAAAGATTTTTTTAAGCAAAACAAACTATTAGTTAAGAAATTACAAATGTGTAACTTAACTTAAGAGCAAAGTTGAACCAATAAATCAAATATCCCACTGTTTGCAATTGTGTCTTAATATCAGTACTACCCTTGATTCATCATACTCATAGACTCATAGAACGGTTTGGAAGGGACTTTAAGGATCATTGAGTTCTAACCCTCCTGCCATGGGTAGGGAGACCTCCCACCAGACCAGGTTGCTCAAAGCCCCATCCAGCCTGGCCTTGAACCCCTCCAGGGATGGGACATCCACAGCTTCTCTGAGCAACCTGCTCCAGTGTCTCACCACCCTCACAGCAAAGAATTTCTTCCTGATATCTAATCTAAATATCTCCTCTTTCAGTTTAAACCCCTTGCCCCTGCTCCTGTCAGTCCACTCCCCGATAGAGTCCCTCCCCAACTTTCTTATGGACTCCCTTCAAGTCCTAAAAGGGGCTATAAGGTCTCCTGGGAGCCTTTTCTTCCCCAGGCTGAGCAAATAATCTCAGTGATCTTATGATAACATTGCATAACAATTCAGGTATTACAGTGCTTTTATTATTTCTCCATTAATTTTTAGTGCTATGTTTTGATTTTCATTCCAGCACGTGAACTGAAATACCTTCATATGAAGAAAGGAAGCCTTATACCACCCTAAAATAATCATCTTTCATTTTCCATAGCCAGGAGGATACAATACATATGTCTTTAAACAATAATATGCACAAGATTATTTGTGCAGGAACAGAATTTCTAAATTTCTTGGAAACCATAGCAATGATACAAAGATATTAATTTAAGTGAATGTATCTATATAGCTCAGACAGAAGACAGACAAAAAGTGATCTTGAGATCATCACCTGCACTATTTAATTTTTAGTCAACTTTCTGGTCCTTCCAGCTACCTCTTCCCAAGAGAAAGCCTAGGTGCTGCTCAGAAGCCAGTTTACTGCAGAGACTCCTCCCAAGAGATATCATGGACAAGGCAGCATCAAATTTCTTTGCCTTTGCCTTACTCTGCTGGCTAACTCCTACCCCAGAAGCATTTTACCTTCAAGCATAATATTACATGTCTAAATATCAGACACATTCACCACAAAGTTTGAAAAGCAATGGGTTGGTGGGATGTATGTAAACATCGGTTCATATCAGAGATACACACACATTAACAACACCAGGCATCGCAAGGTCACCAGAGAAGATCAGAAGAAAAGCTTTATCTGATTAGGATACACCAAGTCCATCCTAGAAGGAGTGAGCATGGAGCAATATGGACACAAGCAACCTGTTCCTGCACCTTGAATGAAATCTTTTATTATAGATACCCACCTCGTTAAAGATAAGCTGCTCTGTTTCTTAGTTTTGTACCTTAAAGCCTGCTAAAGGGTAAATGGTGAGATTTGCATCTGGGTGCTCTTCTTTTCTGATCTGCCTACATCTGGCCACCCTCCCTTAGGCCCTGGGTCTTTGGACTGGAGTACAACCTTCTTCAGCAAAAGCGATTATAAAACATAGTGGTATTTTTTCTTTGCTGTTTTTTTTTTTTTTTTTGGGGGGGGAAGGGAGGTTGGATTTTGTTTATTTGTTTGTTTGATTTTTAAGTGTATTAGCACAGGGATATTTTAAATTGGTTTAATTTCATTAATTTTAAATGTGCTGTTTGAAAAAAGTTTTTCACCGTTGCAAGAATGTTACTTTCCCGTATAAATTGAATGCCCTAAAAAATAATTAAAAAATCTGTTATCACATGTAGGAACACATTTTATATGCTATAAAAAGGCTTAAGGAAGGCTTACTCTTTGGTTTTCATGGAGACTGCCTTGGTTGCAAAAGATTAAAGGACAACAGGATCTACATATTCTGGTTGTTTACTTTTTATCTCTAAAAAAGTGGCCATGAAAGAGATAAATTCAGTCCCTGGGCTGTATCAGGTAAGCCATTTCCACATCTTCCATATGGAAGAGTGAATTCCACTTCCCACGGCTGTAGGAAGACCTTGCCTTGAATATCCATGTGCAAGAAATACAGACTGAAACTGGGGCAGATTCAGAAAAGGGCTATTTGAGATGATCAGGAAAAAAAACACAACCCAGCAGCCTATCATAGGAAAGGAGACCACAAATCTTGGCTGGCTTAGTCTACCGAACCAAGCAGAGGAAGGAATGTGCCTGCTGTCTGTAACTCTGCTTGAGGTGGTACACCTGAGACAGAAAGGAAACGCTGGAAATAAAGAGCTAGCTAAATGCTGACACAAGAACACGTTCGTGCCACAAGTCCATTTAGGCTGAAAATTAGAATGCTTTCAACTTGAAAACCGAAGTTTTGGAACATTCTTCCAGCAAGAGCTGAGGGGCAAAAGCATTACTACTGAATTTCATTAATTATGAAAGGAATCAAATGAGGTAGTTGTTTTCAAGAACTGGGGAATTGATTCAATGCTACAAAAAGTCTGTCTGAGGCAGATAATGCTATGTTACACTTTTCAATAACAGTAACACAAGTGAATTCCTCCTGGGTGAATCCTGGGCACACTTAAGACAATGGCCAATGGAATTAATTAAATGGAGCCAAATATCCTTGGTGGTGAAGGGAGCTGCTCATATGTCATAGCGTTCTCTTCAGCATCAATATTTAAAACCAGCTAGTTGGAATCTTTTACTTAATTGAGAAACAATACAGCATTTAACCCTTCAGTGGTATTCCACCACTTGGCTTTCAGAGGCAAGATCTCTTTATCTGGTGCACCAGGAGGCAGACGGTGGAACAAATAGGAGATCCTACAAAACACAATCTTTTTTAAAGTGTTAATACACCCTGTTCAGGAGACAGTACCTTAACCAGTTTAAGTTGGTCTTCAAATAGTCGAGATTTCAGGTCATAATTTAAATTAAATGCATGCTCCAGCCTGGAAGGTACAAACATTGAAATGATTTCACCATGGGGAAAAAGGTGAGTTTGGGCAGCAGGTGTTCCTAACTGGAACCTGATTTAGAGTCTCTCTAACTGAACTTAATTTAGAATTTTATAACCTAAAAACCTCCTTATTTCTGTCACATTCCTCCCAAAGTACCAGGAGGATTGCATCTGGATTACTTATAAATAGTAGCGAAACCTCAGAATACAGCATTGCCTGAGAGTCATTTTTCTGGCTATAAACTTGCAATCAGGGAAGTCATTTCAATAATTACCATGAAAGGCTTCAGAATTAGGCTCACAGGACTGATGGAAAACCGGGCTGGCTCTTCCTTCCCAAAGACCAAAACTCAGCAAGTCCTTCTCACTTGCTCTAAATCTGACCTCTCTCCAAAGGCAGGAGTGTAAAATATTTCCTGTTGCACTGAAAATGCCTGCATCTATTTAGGTGTTATCAGTTGTCAGCCTGTACTCTTTCCCTGTGGAGGTAAAATATGGAGATCTACAAAAACGAAGATATGCTGATGGTGCAGGTGAGGGAAGGTCCCACTGATGTAACTGCCTGCATTGTCTATTGCTTTAAACTATAAAAATCATGATATTTTGAACACTATACATCAAACTTTAGCTTTAATTCCTAATGTAAACAAACATCTACTTAGTAAGGAATTGAGAGGCTGCACCAAAGGATGCAAGTCATGTTGGATACTTGGGCTTGAAAGCAATAAAGTCAGAGTAAATATCTTTTTCTCATATCACAGGAGTTGATCTTACTTTTAGTACATGGAAGGAGCACAATTGCTTGACTCCAATAATACCTAAAAAGCTTATGATTTCTTTCTGTTTGAAACAACTGCTACACATTCTTCCAAAATGTAGTTTCCTTAAACACTGTGTCAGTATGTGTAGTTCAGTAGGAAAAAATACTTCAAGTAATCGTGACTACCCAGTCTCTACTTGCCCCCATATCACATTTATCTTGAGTGCACATGTAGGAGTTTATTTTGTTAAGGGAAATATATGGTGTCTCTCTCTTCTTTGGAACAAAGAATAAAATATGGATTTGTAGCAGCCCCCCTCCTTTTTTTTTTCTTTTCTTTAAACTTAAGTCCTTCAATAGTGTTTTGAACAAACCTAAAGAGATTTTAAGACAGACATTTTGTATTATAACATTCCCAGGGGTCGTATGTATGATCGTCTTTACTAAAGCTCCTTTCAGTCCCAGTTGAATAAATATGCATTTTATTTCACTAATCTTGAAACAACAGGAATAAAGTTTACCCAGGTCTTTTATACCTCAGAGAACAAAACAAATACTACAAATCTTTAGAGGGAAAGGATATACAAAAGGGCTTGAGGTGAATGTTTCAAAGCAAATACTCTTTAAACGATGTGCAAATTATTTCAGCACTTGAACATGATTTATGAAAGGGGATTAGTCCACTGAAACAAGAACCCAGTTTAAACTGTTGGGTTTCAAAGTCAAAGATGAGAAGCGTTTGCTGGAAAAGGCAGAAGAAACTGGATAGTAATCTATAGCGAGGATTTCTGATTGATTTTCTTTAACTAACTCAATCTTGCATTAGCTATCACTGTCATTCATACTTAACTGTGGTGGGCAGTATAAAATACCTTCTTTTATGATATAATTCTCCATAAAAATGAAGTATGCAATCGTGATAATTAAGTAATAATGAGGTAATTAATAACTCAGTGACTAGCTCTCTATTTACTAGTATGCCCCATAAATGAGCACAAGGAGTATGAAACAATTAAAGATTATCCAGGCTCAAACAGATAACTTTTACAGAGAGTTTTGTGTCAGTGAGCAGCCCAATGAGTCACAGGTCACATCTATAATAATACATTATATTATATTGCAATATTCCCACATACTCTTCACGTAATGGGTAAGAGCTACTCTTAAGTACTATAAAAATGATCACTTTTATGTAATTGTAAAGATTAATAAGTGAGCTAACTTCTCATGGTTCTATAATGACCCTGCTGTTCTGGTAGGTAAAGGAAAATTTAATGATCCTGTTCAGATATGATTAATATCTAACTTTTTCCTGACTAAAAATCTGGACTTGGTTCAATAAAAATGAATTAAGTGAACATGCACTGATTTCCCTGCCAAACGTTTATATGGAAGTTGGTTATGCCCAATTTAAAAATATGCTTTTTCAACCCAAATAGTAAACTCTGGAAAGATTTTGGAAAGTGAAGTAGAAATAAAACAAAGAATTAAGGAAACATTATATTATAATTGATGGAAACAGGATATTCATATTCAGGAAAAATCTTTTTTTTTTTTTTTTTGAGAACTAGTCGCAGCCAGTGGTGATTTTGGGTGCAACATAATCTCCTATTATCAGTGGAAATGACACAATTTGTTTCTGAATTTTGACATGTTTTGTTTCCAAAAAACGCCAATACTATCACTTCTTCGTTGCTGAATCAGTATTTTCCTAAGCTTCAAGAAAAGAGCATACCTATAGTAAATGAGGCAGAGAAACATGAGAGTAAAAATATGTCAAAACATAAGTTTAGTCCCTACAGTACAACCATGAATGCTCCCAGTCTCCATAAACAGCATGTTGCATTTTCTTTTTGTGGTTTTTTTTTTTTTGGTATCTGAATCTGACTGCATTCCTGTTGATGCAATGAAGATAAATGCCACAAACATACAAGCTGTAGAGTGACAAAATTAACATTGCGGTAGGAAGCTGCACATTTGCATCTAGTTTTAATTTTTGCTTTCTGTTTTAATTGTTGTCATTGGTAACGATGCACTAACATACATTGCTGCTTTATATTCCTTGGTTTTATTAAAAGTAATAAAACTGACCTATACATAACGCTAACATTGTCGTGTAATATAACTCCCTAAATAGCATCCATTCGGCTTTGAACTTCACATCTAACTAAAATAAATGGGCTGGGAAGGGGAAAGAATTCAGACCTCATCAGAGCTCACAAAGAAATGAAGTGATTTCCCACTTCTGCCGCTATAATTAGCCTCTTATCACAGAAGTAACCCTACGTGGGTGAAGGACTCTGTTAGCTATGGCAAAACCCAGCCCTTGACAAGTTTGCCCCAGCCAGTAAAACCTCTCTCTACCTCCTAGTATACCGTCTCCCGACCTACTACCAGCCTCTTCACGTGTTAGAAAGGAAGAGAAAAAATCACAGTGGCTCCTCTCTCAGCATTGCCTGTAATTAGGCAACCTTTTTCTAGGAACTCTAAACATGATGCTTTCAACAAAATAAGTTTCTGGCTTTTTTTTTTGTCCCCCTCCTGCTATTACGCAGCTGAAGCCATGCAAATACGTGTGTTTGTGCCCTGGTAACCATCCCTTCCCTCCACAGAGAAACAATAGCCTCAGCAGCCCAGCGTTTGCCACAGAAATATCCAGTCGTGTGTGGGGGGGCAAACTTTAAACCCTCAAGCAAGCCTGGAGAAGAAGATTTAGCCAGAGAAGGAATAAGAACCACAAGGAGACAGAAAGGGTTAAAGATCCACTGAATTCTCCACTTCTTCCATCAAATCCAGGGAGAATCCAAACTGGCTTTCTGCTGCTGTTTCCCCCCCTCCCACTCCCTGCATTGTATAGTCTTAATTATCCAACAAATGCATTCAGAGATGATTTAGGATGGTTTAGAAACGACTTAGGAATATTTACATGCTGTGCCTCCACTTTCCAAAATCAGCCTTCTCAAGTAAAGAAAAGTGAATGAAACAAGAAAAGCAACTTTGGGCAATTTTAAAGCACATCCAGAGTCCGTGGTCAAACACCAGGGACAGGGTAGACTGGCATAAACTGTGTCTTTTAAGAAACCAAAGCAGATTTCAGAGCCCCGATGACAACGAATACCTCTGAAGGCAAATTCAAATTATGATCCAGAGGTTATTATTTTTTATTTTTTTTTCTGGATTAAAAAGATGCTAGGAGGCATGTTCCCCGAACACAACCCTGCGGGGGAACAGATCCCAGAGCAATGCTTCACCCTCTGGGACTAAAAAGGCCCACGGCTCCCTGTTGAAAGGCCAAGAGGAATTTAGGTAAGCAAAATATCATTATTTGAGTTGGCCGGTGGCCAGGGTGCCGGGGCTAAGACCCCTCATCCTAACGAAGAGAGGAAAGGAATCCCAAGCCTGCTGTTTAATATGCATGACATGTCGGCTTTGCTGTCAACTTTTCCTTCCACCCCCTGCTTTTGTCCGCTTTTCCCACCTGTTGCAACTTGTCCTTATTCAGGCTGAGAGCTGGAATTGTCTTACTTGGAGGTCGCATTGTATCTGGCACAATGACGCCCGGACCCCTGTCTACTCTTATTGAGACACTGAAGTGATGATGAATAGCAATAATACCGCACTACTCATCAAGATTTTCCTTCTCATACATACACACATACATATTTTTAATATATATTTTTTAAATCTCTATGCTTTGGTTGCGGCATCTCAAGCTAGAATTCAAATATGGAGGAGATATTTCCCAGTATCCGTTGTCGCAGGGCTGCATGACTAACCACTGGGTTTTAACTAAAGTGTTCTTGAAGATAAGAAAAATATGCGAATAGAAACAATAAAAATAATGCAATTCAATCTTATCAATTCAGGCAGTTCCAGCTTTTATGTGGCAAACAAGGAGATCAAATTGCATTTATCTAATATCACAGATTTTTTAAATGTCTAAAATATTTAATTATTTTGCTTTGGCAACCTAAAGCTGAGGAACAGATTACTGTTCCCACTACATAAGGAAATAACTGACAACAATTAGTATTTATTCTTGTTGCTTTTGTAATAAAAATAGAATTCCATCACTTTCAAGGAAACCTAAAATATTAATAAGAATGTGATGAACTGAGTAAATGTGACGCCATAAGGAAATGATGGAGAACAGGTTGGAAATATAGTGCTTTGGGAATGGATTGCATTATCAAGCTTGTGATTGTGCATTTTGACAAGAGCAGCCCTCAGATTGATACGGTAGCCAAAGGGCACTCTTCCTACTGCGAAGCCGTTTGTTTCCATCCAGAAAGGGGGGAGTAGAAGGAGAATTGATCCCCTCCAACAATCAATAGCAACTCCAGCCCGGGCTCTTCCACAAGAGGTCACTCCTGAGTGACAACATTCCCCGACCATGGCCAAAATGCAAACCACAAAGCCACCACAGATAGGAAAAGCAACACTGAGCTTAGCGGTGAGAGTGGAGTTGCCTTCCTTGCCCACAACTTGACTGTCCTGACAGCTCCTCTAGTCCATATGCACAGTAAGGACTCTTTGGTTTTGGAGAAATGAATAATTTCTGGGATCCTTGCAATGCTCACAGATCCTTTCCCTAACTCCCATGTGTCACGAACAGCATCTCTACTCTCAGTCCAACCCAGGTGCTGAGTTTCATGTGGTTTAAAATTAACATGGCAGACTACCTACCAGCAGACCCAATTATAGTTGGTACTAATCAGGAAGGTTTTTGGCAAACTTAGGGGGAAAAAACCCAAAAAACTTACAGTCTAAATGACAACAAAATTATTTGGAAACTATAAAATCTGCCACTAATTTTAAAAACACTTATTGAAGTGTTGAATAAGTGGAGCAACACTTATTCACATAAAAAGGAGCGTTGCTGCAAGACAATTTCTTTGCAGCGAATATATACAACTTCTCATGGGGGAGGCTACTAAGGTGGAAAACCTGTTCTTTCTGACTCAGCATTAGCTGCATAAAGTAAAACAGTGAAATATTTGGCATCATAAAATGAAGGCAAATCTCTTTCCATGTATTTGAGAGCAGGATAACAGTTCTACATATTTTGGTCATGTTCCCCAAGGCCATCCTTGGTTTCGTCTTAGCTCAAGAAAACTTCAATTAGAGCATGAGCTGAATCCAAACCGGATGAGAAGCCACTGAAAAGCTGCGTGACCAAGATGACGGACACTCTGTGAACTTTGGAAATTGAGCCTGGCAGTTTGAGCCCAATTTTCAATGAAATCAGTGTCTACAGCTCAAAAAGCATAACTGAGAATTACCATTTGTCCTTGTAGTGTAAGCAGAAGCAATTAGGATTAAACATAAAAACCAAATTCCTGCCACTAAGTCTCTAGGGACAGTCTCCCCAGTTTTAAATTAATGAGCAAATTACTGGAATACTTTGGTTAGAATATACCTGTCCTTTATATACTTGGGCTGCTGAAAAAACCCAATGACACAGTGGCACCAGGTCTAAAACCAGACATTTTTTTGCAACCCTTAATATGTAGCTAAGGAAAATATAATTGAAGCTGAACTGTTAGAATATTTCATTAAAGATTATCAGGGGAGTGGTGGCCTTCTAACACACATCAGTTGCTTGTCTTTCCTGTTAAATGGGAGGACTTTTGAGCCATCTTTTTAAAAAATCTCCTTTGTTTGGATTTGGCATTGGCAGCAGTCAATAACGTAGGAGAGCTATAAAATTATAAAATCGTTAAACTTTGTAAGAACTTTATAAACACACTTGCAGATATTGCACATATCTTCTCTGTGCTCTGCAGTCAAACTGGACAATGAAACGACCACCTGTTAACTGCTAACAATGTGTCATTACCAGTTCTCATGCCTTTTTAAAGCAATTTTGGCTCTAGCTGCCGATAATTCTGGCTACGATACTTGTGTGAACATTAAGGGCACAGAAAGCCAAAGGCAGAAAACTGACAATACAGTTTGTGCTTAGACTACTAATAAGTAAGTGAATAATATGATTTTTCTAATTCCACATAATTGCTTGATCTCAAGGGGCCAAAAAAAAGTTCTGAATACATATTTTCGAAGCAATCCAATCTACACCATTTAAATGCAAGCTTCCACTCAGAGAGATTTCACAGCAGATATTTTCACATTTTTTAATAGTTTAAATAGCCTTTAACAAAACGAAGGTTGTCCAGGATTCTCTAAGGTTCGAAAAGAATTGTAGACTAAGTCTCTGTCACTGCTTATATTCACTTCTTCTGTTTTGTCTGACAAATTATCATTTAAAGATATGCGAGATGTCTAAATAAATAAATAAAATTTCCCCGAGTGCTGAGACAGTTTATGGGCATTTTGCTATTAGCTACAATAAGAGCAGAATCAGACCCTGAAAACTTACCACGCTCTCAGTCTTATTTTTCTTCCTCTGAGAAATGCAACGTAACACACAGCACAAAAAGATATTGGGACAATTTTTCACAAGCTACATGCAGGCTACTTCATATTTTATAACAGAAAGAAAAACCTTAAAAAGAAAATAATAAAATAAATCTCCAAGATAACAGGAAAACAACAACAACAACAAAAAAGCTTTGGTCTGCAAAAAAGAGACTATTTAATGAATCTTTGTGTTTGTGTGCGTGTATGCGCGCACGCATGTGTGCATATATTTATGATTGTGTGGGTAATTATCATTAAAAATAGCTATGTTGGGTCTTTTAAATGCAACTCTTTTCTTAACATCTAAGGCTTTGATCCCTTGCTGAGAGGCGGGCAGGCAAATTCCTACACAGCACTGGGGTACCTATAGGTATCTCGTGCCCGCGTGTGAGCCTAGAGCTGTCACGGCGCTTACATTAGAAGCAGTATGCGAATCTCCTGCCAAACAAAGAAAAAAACAAAGATGAGAGAGAGAGAGGGTGAAATTAAAAAAAACATACAAAATAAAAATGCTGAGTGAGTGATTCAGGGACAACTACCAGCTCCGGCGTCTGCTGCCCACAATGTGACAAGCATCTCAGCACAAACAGGAGAAGGAAAGTCTCAGTGGGGTAAAGCACATCCCTGCTAGTTTTAGATCACTTTCTTTTTTAATCACACTGACAAAAATCAACCTCGATCCCTGGAATTTACCTTCTATAAAATTATAAATACATCTCCCTGATTGTCGGCTGCAGAGGATATGTCAGGTCTTTCAGCAATTCAGTGTATAAATATACAACAGACAAAATTACTCTGGCAATTTGAGGTATTTCACTAAAATGGAAACAAAGCAACTGCAATAGACCATTAGCATAGGACTCATGTTGCTTATTTTTAAAAATAAATGGCTTGAATAAATTTCTTTGCTGCTAAACAAATTTATATTGCTTAGGAGAGAATGTCACCCTTTAAAAGTGTGGAGCTAGTAACTGTCTTTACTTAAATGCAAGTTATGTATATCAGCACAGACCACATTCAGCTTTAAAATTCTCAGTGATCTCCCTTACATTCTGTATGTAATAAAAATTATCTTCCCCTGTAATGGCATAGTTATTTAAAAAGGAAAGAAAAAAAAAAAAAAGGAAAGAAAAAAAAATCAGAAAAGAAGGAAGCCTTACTTAAAGATTTTCTGTGTTCAGGCTTTGGTTCTTTGGATTCAGTGTCTAAGCTATTCAGTAATTCGATGCTGGAGGATCTTCTGAGTTTGAACTCCAAATTTCTCGATGTACAACTCCGTTCTTTTGACTGGGAAAAGAATATATAAATACGTATGTGTATGCTTTTCATAAAATTATTATTTGTAAGAATGAAGCAAGAGATTACAGAATGCCAGTGCAGAATCAAAAGCTAACAGACACACACAGAGCAAGTGATGCAGAGAGTATATAATTTAAGGAAAGTGTAATGCAAAATTTGTCATATGGCAGAGCTTTTATGGCCCTGACAGACTGATCTTAATTTCTGAGATAAATTCCCATTTAAGTGAGGAAAACAAAAGGCCTACTTCTTTAGGCTTTAGAGACCAAAATTATTTCCACATTGCCGGCTACTTCCAAACGATTGCAAAGAGGAAGGTTGTTTAAATTGCCTTTCTGGTTTAGATAGTTACAGTGAATATTGCAAACACAATTATTTCAAACATCTTTACGCGTTTGGGGTTGAGTTCTGTCAGTCTAAGCTTAGGAAAGGGGAGGGGGGGCCACTTTTCTATTGGTCTAATTCACTAATATATAAAGAGACAATTCGAGATCATTAATGGAGGAAAAAAGGGGAATAAAAGCAAATAAAACGTGAGATGATATTTTGGCTGACTGCACAGCTCTTCCCATGGAGTTTGGTTGGGTGAGATTTAGCCACCCCTGGAAGGCTTGGCACGCTCATTCAAAGTTGCAGAACTGAATTAAAGGACAGGTATGAAGTGGTCACTGAGAGCCCCGTAGGCGGCATTGGTGTGACATCTTGTCCTGCACGCCCAGCAATGGCCAACCCTGGCCAGGATGAGACCTTTGCTACCCCAACCATGTCCACACTGTGTCCTACCAACCACCACCGCTGTTCTCCATGGCTCTCTCACACAGAGTAATGGAGTAATATCGCCCAAGTTGCAATATTACCTTAATTACACGTAAAAAAAAAATATATATATATATTAAGTATATTAGGTGTTTAGCTGAATAACAGGCCAAAAAAAAAAAAAAAAGATAAAAAGAAAAAAGTGTTCTGAGTCTCCACAGAAAACTCCACCCCAAAATCTTTGGTAGGATATCAATATCCTCACACACCCAATGAAATGCACAATATGAAGACATACATCATCAGATCAAACTTTCCTTGGCTGATTATAGCCTCAGGGCAATATAATGTTTGTAGCTCTTTAAGGAAACAGTAGCTGTGTTCAGATTAACCCTTTCAAAGAGGCTGCCGCTGCCCGCTCTGCCAATTCCACTGCAGCAAAACCTCTGAAAAATGCAAGAATTGGGGCTATTTTTCTCTCACCAGATTCTGCAGTGAACAAGGAAAGTCAGTGCCCTCTGAAAAAAATACGTTCTTGGATCAGGCAGGGATAGGAGGAAGACATTTGGAATTTGTACTGAGAGTGGCAAAAAAAAGAAAGAAAAAGCTACAGCTGAATCTGGTTTGGTAATTAAAAACTGTTTTAATAAAACGCAGCCCTGCTTACTTCTAGTAGAAAACCCCCAGCCTTCCTGGGAGAATAAGAGCAATCAGTTACAAAGGAATATTATTTGCTAGTGTTATTCTTGTGAATAAGTAATACAAAAATTCATAAAAGGCTCAAATGTATTAATAGTTCTATTGAAGATTATATACTGTAGGCTGCATAAACAGAAAATGCAAAAATTCATTAGTTATTAAGTGCTTGTGTGCTTTTACAACCCTCAGCAAACCAATGTCCTTGTTATTTCAGAGAAATAAATGTAGCGTTCCATTTCGAGGCAAGAATCAAATGACATTTTTGTTCAACAACCTTGTTTATCTGACATTTTTTAGTAGATTTGCATACATATTTTTATATCCTTCAGAGAAAGGAATGTCTAGCTAGCTGCTGACTGCCTAAAACCTGTAGAGATGCCTAAGCAAATGAAGTTGAAATTGCTACATCTTAATTAATAAAGGTAACAGCCAAAACAAATACATACCAATCTGTCAATTGCATTTTTGATAGCGTGGAACCAATCCAATATGAGAAAGTCGATATCCGACTGGAGGAGGAACTCATTTCCTGACACTGTCGTGATCTGGGGAGGGCATGGGCACAGACAGGTAAGTAAAGCACACACCAAACAGAGGATTTTCTTCTATTTTCTCTTCTATCCACCCAGATGCTTTCCCTTTGTACCAAGAATTATCTACTGGAGTGCCGAGTTACTGAGGAGTTTTGTTGAACCTCTGTCTGAAAACTGTTTTGAATATGTCACAACAAACGAGATATTGTCTCAGCAATGAAACCACCGAACACAAATAGTGCAACAATAAGGGGAATGTGACAAAAGTTAAGAAAAGCCAGGAAACTCGGTGCTACAAGACACAGATCAAATGTAAATCGAAGCACTCTGAAAAGAAATAACTGCAATACGAGGATTAGTTCCTTTTCTTTTCAGTTTCCATTTCTCTTTTGCTGTTCTTATTTTATATCCAATACCTCCATTCTCCAATTTACACATTTATTCTACACCTGTGATTCCAGAGTCCACTTCCAAGCATCTTGGTAAAATTAATAATGTCACTCTTTTTCACATTAAAAAAAAAATTACCATCAAAGATGGCTGTAGCAGAGTAATTAGGAGCCCATTTATCATAAAAAAAAATCCCCAGTTTGTCTGAATAGAAGGCGATTTACATTTTTGACCCACTCACTGGGAATATTTATCAAAAGAATATTCATTCCCCTGATAATGCAGTTTCATGCCTAACAATATTTGGTGGAAATATGCGTGCATATTCTGTTGGTCTGAACCTCTGCAAACCACTGTGATGATACTGTTACATCACTTTTTTTGTTATTTTATTTTTATTTTTTACATATATATCTTTTCACCGGAGCAGAACTCCAGGTATGTTACACAGCAGGTCGAAATGATCACTTTATAGGTGGCAAAACTGAGGTGTGGAGCTGGGCAGTGCTTTGCCCCAGGATTATTCAGCACAGCCCTGGTGTATGCGGCCAAGGAGAATGATCCAGGGCACAGCAGCTCTCTGTGTTTGCAGACAAGTGAATGGAGGGTTACATCTCCACCATGTTCTGCAAGGGGCAGGAGCTTGTCCTGCCCATGCTCCAAACCAGCTCAGCTCTTGACAGCTCTGAAACCAAAGCTTATTTCTTTTTTCTTTTTTTTTTTTTTTTTTTTTCCCTATCACTAAGGTTGTTTGTGCAAAACTCAGTAGCATCCGCACGTGGGCATTGCACGCTCAGGGTTCAGTGATTTGCCAATAAGGGTTTAGTCCACTCATTGGGATTCTCTTTGGGGTAAGGACCAAAACCTTTCCAGGTCTTTCTCAGGGGGCAACAAACCCAGTGGACAACAGAGATTTCTTTCTGACCAATGTGTGAGGAAAAGCAGAGCAAAGCCGTTAAGACACGGCACAGCCTATTTATGTAAAATCCATCACCCCGGAGTACTACTGTTTCCCACATCTGCCCCATGTCAAGAGTTTTTCCTAAAGCATAAAAGAAACAACAGATCCTCACCAGCCTGGGTACTCCTCGCATATTTCTGAAAACTGAAATACTACCAGGGAAAATGAAAAAACCCAAAAACAAACAAAGAAAAAAAAGCCACCCTAAAAAGACAAAACAGCTTAATGTTTTATTAATTGTTCTATAACCCTCCCGTTATTGAGGAAATGCCTGTAAGGAAGGTTTCCAAAGTCATCAGCATTAAGGAAAATCCCGTCAGTGCTGCTCCAGCGGAGACATCCTGTGAGAGTGCTGCGGAGAATGTGGGAATGGTCCCCTGGCGTGGGCTCGGAGGCTGCCTGGCTGCAGATGTTCATCCCATCCCATCCCATCCCACCCGCACCCATCAGGAGGGGACCTCCAGCCACCCCCCATCGTTCCCCGTGTGTATGGGATAGTTATTTATTGGGGAAATTTTGATTCCCTTATTAATCCGCAGCCATAAAGTTAGTCACTACTCGCACACTCACCCTTCTCTTTATCAAAAGAAAATTAAGAAAAAAAAAAGTCAAAATTCAACTTAAGGTGAGCAGCTGACAGAGCTGACCTCCGGTTCTGTGCCTGGCTCACGCAGGGAGGTTTGGGTTCAAAATATATTATATTGTATCACAATTTATTAATGTATACATGCAGATATGAATTAGACTAAACACAGGCAACAATTCAATCTAATGCCTCTCTCCCAGTATAAACAAATCATTATTAAAATTATAAAATGGAATAACATTTTCAAAGTAAGAGCAACATATATAATTAGATTTACTGTATTTCGAAGGCTTAAAAAGGACACGAGATAGTTTAGTCTTCCGTTCAGCAAATTCAGGCTTTATTAAAATCCAAGTATTCTGCACTGCATAAACATTTGCACTGTATGATATGCAAAAGAGATACTCCATTGCTAACAAGACCAAAGCAAAATGCATGTTGAAAGTTTGTCTGAATGTGTTATTTTGATAATCATATATTATCAGTGTTTTATGAGCAAATCTGTAAAAACAGATCATAGAATGAAGGGACGAGAATTGATTTAAAATATACTTTCTGTAAGATATAGTTCAAGTCCTTTTCTTTCTTTCCTCAGACTAATCTTCAGAGTAACTAGACAGTTTCAAGAAGACTGCTACTGCTCTCTACAGTTTAAATGCATCCACTCCTTAATTACACTCAGTAATTGACTTTGTTCTGCTCCATTCCAGTCATTCACAGGAAAGCAGTTCCAAAGGCTTTGGCTGGTAAATCCCATTTAATGTGCAGGTTTCCTACCCCACTTTTTATATATTACCTCCTTAGGATTTCTGATAAATGGTTCTTGGAAGGGATTGCTAAACCATATTTGCACTTTGAACAATCGAATTTTCAACACCCTTGGGAAAAGACATCAGTAAAGAATGCTAGCTTTGACTAAACCTTGTGATTGAACAATTTATGATCACAGCCCTAAATGATGTATAACTAACAACAAGCATAAATTGTTCGATATTAAGGCGTGCTAACACACCGTCCCTGTGTCAGGCACTGCTGGAACGAACAGAGGGACCAGAGAAACAAATGAATGACAAATGTTAAAAAAAATAAATAAAAAAGAAGAAAATTAAGTGCTCTAGAGCTGCCAGTCTCCATTGTGCCAGGTACTTCACCTATTTTAAATATTTCCTGAAATACCTCTCTCTGTGCCATCATATTTTGGAAAGGCTACAGCCTGGAATTAGCTTTACCTTACCAGGCAGAATAACGATGCTGCCATCAGCAATAAACACCCACAAGGAACGACAACTGACATTAGCCCTCTTGTTTGCAAGGGGTGTGCCCTTCAGGTTGCTTACAGAAGCACCAGGATGCCTGGATTTTCTCCTTCTTACTATGGTACTTGGGAAAAATCACTTCAAAGTGACTGAATCCACTCACACGGTAGTTCTACAATGCACTGTAGCACAGTCCTGCTGTTAAGCATTGATCCTCTGAAAATATCGGCTCACGGCAGGTAAACGTGCGTTAAATTCAATACGCTGCTGGGCTGCCAACAAAGTGTGGGAAGCTGGGGGAGGCAGGTGTGAAACACTTTTTTATGATATTCTACTTGTGGCTTATTAAGGATTTCTCTTGTCACCTTATAAAGCTGCAAACGGAGGGGTGAGCCACGATTGCGTGTCACCCTAATGATGCACCAAGGTTGCGTTCAACAAGATCCTATGTTGTTAAACAGAAAGATGCCTATATAGCTCCAGGAAATATGGGACAATCTCTCTAATTAATACCATTAACCATTTTATAAAATATAAATATACCTCAGAATCAGGAACAGCAGTTCTCAAAAATCCTACAAATCATATAGTTTTCCTTTGCTGGGTTTTGCTCAGAGACACGCTAGTGTGCCATGCACAGCTGTGTCCCTCCAGGACTTCCAAACCTTTACAGATCACCTTTCAGAACATGTCTGAGATTCTTCCCTTTCATGATATACCTACACCAATGGAAAAGAGGAGATAAAAATCCAGAAAAGTGCCATGGGATAAGCCCAGGGGCTTCTGGCCATGGTTTTCCTACAATCTTTGGTCTAGAGACTACTGCATCGCTGTGAAAAAGAAAAAAATTCTGCTTCATGGTATCCCCCTAGTTCTTTACCAATATAAATTTCTATAGATGCATTAATTTCTTACATTTATTTTAGTTGTAAAACAGGGATGGAGGCAATTCTAGCAATCCTACTGATAGCGACTCTATGGAGATACAGAAAAGAGCTATAAATTCACACAGCAAAACACAAATACAAAACCCTACTATTGATTCACTCACTTCAAAGTGTACTTATGCATCTCTGGTGGCTATAACTATTATTTGCAGTGATGAACTATTTTCAGACCATGCCAAAACCAAATTTTAATACAGGAAGTGAAGAACCCTATGGGGTAGGAGAAATGCAGCCAAAAAAAAAAGCCCCTTCACAGTCTCTACCCTGCAGCAAAAGGGAACAGAGGGAGCTGCTCGGGAAGCGTATAGTGCACGTGTAGCTCACGTATGACCACCAAGAAACCATCATACAGTTCTTATTTCAGCCAAGGACTGAAACAAGCCATTGTTTAGCTCCCTCTGAATGTGGGACATCCGGAAAAAATACCGGGCTATTGGGGTAAAGCTTCATATAACCCACCCCAATGGTTCAGTGTTGCATTATTGGACACTTCTGGACCGTGGAAATCCCACCACATGCTAATCCAGTGCAAAATCCACTGCAGAAAACCTAAATTTTGATGTCACCTGGGACTCCCACAGCTCGTGGTGAGCACTAAGTGATTTAAACTTGGATTGGCAGATACCTCTGCGTGCAGAAATTCAATAAAATGTGTTCCTCTTGTTGCACTGTGCATTGGGATTGCTGCCCTTGATATGTGTAGGGAAAAAAAAAAGGAAATGTGAGTTGCTGGAGCATTTCTAGCTCGAAAGCTCACACTCTTCCCCCTTCCCACTGCTCCCTTCATCTCACCTTGCTCTCTCACAAGGTTTTGGGTTTTTTCTAATCATCTTTATCATCCTGATTCCCACAATGAAGAGAAATCTAGGGGCTTTTCCTCTGTTTTCCTGAGATATTTTTTGCAGGGTGGGATCTAGCCACCCAGCCTATGTAACACAGGACACATCACTCTCCGTCTACATGGCAGCCACTGCGGCTGGGAAAGGAAAAGTGAGAAGAGAGTCAAAAAGAAAGGGGGGAAAAAGACAGGCAGATGACTAGGAATTTTCTCTCCCATTCTAACTATTCATTAAAAAAAATATATAAATCATTAGAATATAATATAGCTTGAGAATAAATACATAAAACATAGATACTCATGTGTCCACACCCACAGCAAAAGTAGAATTAATTAAAGTTGGGAGACACTATGCTCCTTAGTGGTTTAATTAGCTGGATTTGAATTAAACAGGGACAGAGATATGTAAGTTTTTAAAAACATGTCAAAAGTCTAACTGCATTTCTGGAAGTTGATCTCAAATTCTTTCTCACAGATAATCCAGTCTCTTGGCCAAGTTTATGCTGAACGAGTGAGCAGCAGAAAGGATAAATAAAATACCTCTGTGCTGTATGGTAGTGAGCTGAGAGTCTAATATTCAAGAAATGCAAATAAAAGAAAACAAAAGGATCAGTACTGAGCTGCATTATATCCATAGCGCATCGCATACCCATTATACGACTCAGCCTATCAAACAGGGGCAGTCACGGTTACACTGATAGTTAAATTACTTAAAGGACTCTAAGATGTTTATGACTACCAAAGAAATTTCATTATCAAGCAGATTGTCTGTCTCATGTTACAGTCTGGCTTTACCAATCTTGCAGTCCTTTGGATGTCGAGCAAAGTTAACATTGAAGTGATGGGGAAATATCAGCTTGAAAGAAAAGGTCTTCAACCGATCTTTCAAAAAAAATGATATTTGTTAAAAAATTTTGTGAGAAAGTATCTGCCTTGTGTTCCCAATGTTGCTAGATGTTAAGTAAATATATGCTGATTGCAAAAAAGTTGCTTTGGCAACTCTCTTATTAAAATGCATTTGTAACCCCCATCTGTCATGAAAGTTTTGAAAAGTTTGTTTACTTTGGATAGCCGCCTTATCCAGGGTTACCCCAGCATACAATGATAGCAGTCTTCAGAAGTTGTGTGAGGAACAAGCCACTGGGGATCCATTTTTGTTTTAATTGGCACACACAAACACTTTTCTGGTCTGTCAAAAAGATCAAGCTAATATGCATGGCGGGTGTTATATTCTCAGCTTTTGGGAGTAGTAAAGCTCCCTTTATTTAAGTAATTTAAATGATAGACTGCAAAAACTTTGCAAGTCAGAAAAATGTTTTATACTTTCTTTGGGAATATTTGTTTTAAGCAACAGAAAATGTTCTACATATCTAAAGATGTTGAACCTTATGTTATAATTACCCTGTTTCTTCTGACTCTGTAAAAATTACTGTGAAAACCCAGCATTGCAAAGAGGCAACAAACAGATCCTGTGTTTTCACAACTTCCACAATATTAGCAGTGGTAAGACCAGTTGCTGCCAGATGTTTATAAGATATGTTCTTCAATTGTGTTGCCTTATTGAATGGCTGATTTGCACATCCGTTCTATGGGAACCTTTGCAGGATCATCCTATCAAAGCAATCTGCTTGTAGAAAATAAGTTGCTTTTTAGTGAAATTAACCTAGTGTTTGGGGTATGCACATCAATGGCTCTGAAGCGGGCTCAGCAACCTGAAATCTGGGGTCAAACTTCCAAGAAATAACAGATTTTTAGATGAAACTGTATTGCACCAGTGATGAACAAATAACTTTTTTGCCTGGTAAATTCCTGGGACTGAGTCCTTCCCTGTAATTTAGTAATAAAATAATGAACTCTGTAACTGTTAAGAAGAAGAAAAATCTTAGAGCCAAATATTTCCCTTCTGCTGTGCAATCACCTCATAGTACCTACATCAGTTTCTACTGGATTGCATTAATATTTGGAGGGGAGAATCAGGCCATCTCTCTGCATTATAAGGCAGCTCTTTACCTTTCCTTCCTGGTTGTGAAGTCTCCCAGTTGCAGAAGAACAGATTTACATCTCTTGAAAGGAAGACATTGAACACACAGGAGGTCATGCTTAAAGCTGATTAGGCCCTGAGAGGACTTCTCCCTGGATGAGAAGAGGAGCTCAGGAGGGTGGAGAGTCCACAGAGCCTTCCTGGAGGGGGTCAAGCGCTCTGCCAGGAGTATTGGGATGCTTTGATTGATTTCAAGGACCAGCTTGTCATTCTCATTTTTTCATCCACCAGTCCATCTTCCCGCCCTTGGACATGTGTGAAAAGAAGGTATGTGCTGCTTGAGCAAAGGGGAAGGTGAGGAAATGCAACTACTTTCTGCTAAACATCCAAGGAACATACTGGGAGGAAGAATTTTCCATTGACGTGCTACACTGGTATTATGCCCTATGCAAGATGCAGCTGGACTTCTTGTTTTGGCACCTGAAAAACTGGGTTTTGCTTCAGAGGGCAATGAGTGAAAAGAGAAACATGACCATCCTGGATGTCAAACACCTGCGTGCAACCTCCCGTGTCCCCCCTGCCCGAACCATCCTCTGCTCCAGGCCTACAGCTGCACTGCCCTTGCCGTAAGAGTGGGGATGGATGGACTTCTGCTCACTATTAAGCTTCTGTCAGAGGAGATAGAAGCCACCAGGCTTGGAAAGTGAGAAAGAAGTACCCCCTGAACTGGCTTAAAGCAAAGAAATGAGATAATAATTAAGACACAACTCAGTTGTATCTGTGCATAGCGGGAAGTAGGGGAATAGACAACTGCACATTTTGTCCACAGATGAAGACTGAAGGCAGTGTATGAATACCTCCTGCAAGCCACTTTTCTCCTTGGGGTAATATTTTACTGTTATTGCCTTTGCAATCAGAAGCCATATATTACACAGCCACACACAGAGATATTGGCAACGGTTTCGTAGAGAAAGTCCTGTCTTTCTTAGTTTTACCAGCTGGACAATACCTAGTGATGAATGGTCCTCCTGTCCAATTTTATATGCATGTTATAACACTTTATGATATATGTGAGTGAGACTCAACATGATAAGTCCTTGTAACAAACAAAAATATCAAAGGGAGAATGAATGCTCTACTTTCAGTCCAAGCAAAGATATATATTTAAAATATATATGTGCTATGTGCAAAGATTTCATTCCGTTGAATCTTATTTTAGCCAGAAATTTATTCATCAGTAGCAGAGCGTTTTACAGCTACATTATTTGCAGGCAGAAGCCAGCACTGGCTTTTAGTATTTCATTTACTGACACATGTCTCCTATTAATAAGTGCTGAGATTGCACAATAAGAAAAAAGAGCTGTTGCTATAAGTATCTTTATACTTATAGTAACGTATTTGGCCATGATTATAAGTGTTTATAAAACATTCAAGAATCGTTCCTTGTCTACTTACACTAATGAGAACACCTGTTAACTTTAGAGCTGCACAGACTTATTTGCATTGAATTCAGGTTTTTGCATACTGTACATCACTTTTTGAAACAATTAGATGTTTACAGAGAAATATAGCTAAAAGAGGAACAGCAGCTTGAATGCCCTCCAGCCCAAGTCAATGCTAATCCTGGTTTGAGTGAAAAGCAGAAATCTGCTGAATTATAATACTGACACAAATTCAGTTAGCAGTGAACAAAGGTGTACCTGCAAATCCTCTGATAGCAGATGTTACTTGTGGGGATTGATACCCGCTGTTGAATAAAGCATCTCTTAGAGATGAAACAGCACTACTGAACGGGATTTTTCATTGTTATATTTACCATTTTGTTTCATTTGGATATTTTCTTTTCCTTTTCTCTCTCTTTTTTTTTTTTTTTTTAAGTGACTCAGAACCTCTCTGTGTACTGAGCATGTAGAACACGCGGTCGTTTTCCAAAATAGCTGTTCACATTATTTTATTAACTTGCCAAAAGCCAATACAATACCACAAGAATCCTCCTACCGCTAGAGATCCAAAACACCATGGTTGCAGTAGAGGGTTTTGTGGCCTGGGGCAAGGAGGCAGGAGGTCCCTTTCTATAAAAACAGGTCTACTGAACGGTAAGTGCAATATCCTGCTGCTACAGGACCATGCCAGCTATTGTTTAATAACAATGTAAAACATCAAAGTTGGTCCATGATCTGAACAGATACTCTGCCAGCTGTGTCAAGTTCCTAAGAGTTGCAGGCAGGAAAAATATAATGGTTATCATCTTTCCTTGCATGCAGGGAGCAAACAATACATAACATCTTTGGTTGGCCTCTTTCTGTCTCTGTTTGTAGGTAAATATTAAGAAAAGCTAAACAGGATGAAAAATGTCTTGAATTATTATATCCATTTAAGAAAACAAACATTTCCAACTACAGCAGCTGAAAAGATATCCATTTAGAAAAAAAAAAATATTTACTGTTTTGATAAAATGATGTTGCTGACATTTAGGACAAAGATGAATACATTTTGTCACCTAGCTGAACTCCCGTTTTTAAGAAGTCACAACCTTGTTTGGAAGAAATTCTTTCCTGTGAGGGTGGTGAGGCACTGGAACAGGTTGCCCAGAGAAGCTGTGGATGCCCCTCCCCTGGAGAGGTTCAAGGCCAGGCTGGATGGGGCTTGGAGCAACCTGGTCTGGTGGGAGGTGCCCCTCCCCATGGAAGTGGGTTTAGAACTCGATGATCTTTAAGGTCCCTTCCAACTCTAACCATTCTATGGTTCTATGATTCTAAAACTTTCAGGAGTGATACCATACATGCAATTATTAACTTAGTACTGGAGAACATGGGTATTTCAAATACAGTTCCTAAAAGGCTAATAGACTATGAACCTTTCTTACACAGTTGTGGTGTTTGTTTTTTTTTTCATTTGGGGATGAAGTTATTTTAGGTAATAAACACCATCACAGTATAAATAGCATGGCGACAACATTTCATTCAATGTATACCTGCTAATTTTTGAAGTTAGAAATTCCTGTAATCTGAAAAAAACTGAAAGGTTATATGTCTCCAAATTCTCATGATAGTTTCAAACTAGTTTTAAAGTGCTGGAGGATGCTGGGATTTTTCTTTAGACATTTGGGAACTGCACTGGTCCTTGAATTTATCAGCTATTCCACAAAGTGGTGTAGTAACAACAGAAGGTGACTCAAAATGTTATTTGAAAACATCACATAACCTAAATATCAAATTATCTATCTTTTCACAATAGGTGTCTGAGGGGAGTTTTTTCTGGGAGAGAATATAGCTCGGAACTCGGGGAATTTCTTATACTAACAGAATTCAGGCAGCTAGTGGGAACTGGGTGAAAAACGACTGAAATATTTGACTATGTAGCTCACAAACAAGACAACCTACTTCGATCGATTCTGTAATGTATTGTTTTTTAAGAAATACAATGAAATTAGAAAAAAATCATAAGAAACACATACCTCCTCTCTAGGTCTTTGAGTTTCTGGTATGCATTGGGATATACCAAATATTAAAAGTGAGTACATTATTTTAAAAATATGTATAGATTTACTAACAGCTAATTTTTTAAAATAACATAGGCTTTTATCACGTATTAGAATGTGATGTACACTTTGACATCTGTCAGTCAAGCTTCTGGCTATCACACTGGACAATCTGGAGGGATGCATCACAATGTGATGTGGCATGCAGAAAAATTGAAAAACTCCATTTTTCCAAAATAAAAACCACGTCTTCCAGTTTTAAATAGAGAGAATGATTGCAAAATATTTGGCCATCAAGACTGTAAAGATTGAGGTTGGATAATCAATAACGTTTGTGGTTGAATTACCCACTGATAACAAGTAATTTCCTGCTATTCGTGAGGGGAATTGGGAAGTGGTTTGGGGGAATTTGGCAGACTCTCTCTCTCTTTTCTAAATATGCTGTGTCTGAAAGCCTGATACTCTTTTCTATTGCAAGCTTTGGGATGATGCAGTATAGCCAAATGCAGGTTTGGGGTGACAGCTCCTACAGGAACTTAGGGATCTAAATATAAGAGAAGCTAAAAATACGCAGAATTATCAGGCAGGGGAATGGCTGGGTATTTGGGTTTTGAGTCCTCCATACCAGAATCATAAGCCCATATTTATCTGGAGCTCTGCAACACAGTGATTGTTGCCCCACTTCTCCTCACTAATAAATGTACAGTACACATGACAGTGAAATAAATAGCGTTTTAAAATGCATTTTGGCCTCCTTGTCCAAAGATACAATCACTGCGTATTAATTCAAGCACTGTGGATGCGTCAGGAGACTTGTGCTTACCCAGCAACACAAACTGCAGATACAGAAGGGCTGTTACCAGGGCATCTCTCCACGAATCTCTGACCCACAGATTCCCCGCTTTTCCCACCCTGTTGATAGGGATACAGGGTATTGCTATCACTCTCATCAAACTCAACAGTGCAGGACAACGCAAAAATCACATCCAATAGGTACTTCACTCTTTAAAGGCAAAATGGAAAGTCTTAAGGAAATGGAATTTTAGACTTTCTGAAAGTGTTATATTACAATCCCACCCGTGACCTAATCCTTGCGCTGTTCTCCTGCCACTAAAATAATTAAGAACATTGTCAGGTTCTTGAGCCTAACAAAAGGAAACTGAGAAGTTCCTTTCTGGTGATTTGGAGCACTTACTCATTAGACCAGAGCTGGAAGAGCTGACTCTCCCTCTATTACTCGTGTCTATGAGCAGAGACATGTAAGCGAGTTTGAACTACAAACAGAACCAATTACATTAACATTTCCCAACACTTTCAAGAATAAGACTAGAAGCTTTTGTTTGTTTTGCGAAACCATGATCCGCTATGCTAATAAGTCTAAAATTTGATTAAAAGAAAAACATTCAAAGCAGAACCTGGCAGTACAGCTTCTTATGTGCTTTCCTTTCATCTGCTGGAACACGGTAGCCCTGATTCAGCAAGGTACTTCATTAAGCAATATGCAACTCTCAGAATGGGAGTACTCGCACCGTTTTCAGTCACAAGACTGAAACGAGCAAATCAGTCAGAGCAAAAATAGCGGAAAAGTTCTATTTATGCACAGAGTGACTATTTCAGGGAACAAAAGATATATTAGTGACAGCCCATAAGAGCTGCATGTAAATTAACAGCAGAACCACAAGCAACAAAGTTAGCTATCACTTACAAGCCTAGCAGGAAAAGAAAGCTACACCTTCCAGTCCAACTGAGAGAAAAGAATACCTTAAATCAAGGAATTAGAGGGGGGAAAAAACCACAAAACCAACCACAACAAAAAAACCCACCACCTATCAATTTCTTCACTATTAGAAGCAAACCCAAACTAATAACCTTACCTACCCCACTCAAAGAACACAAGATCAGAAAGGAAATCTGATTTTAAAATGTTTTCTTTTAGCTTTGGCTGTTACTAGTCAAAACACAGATCAGCTTGAAAAAAATGAGAGAAAAAAAAAGTATGTAAGAAATTATACCTAGTTTTCAACTAATCTCTGGATCTTCAATTGTCAACAATCCCCATAACTCACTCCTTTCCTTCTGAGAACAGATGAACTGATTCTTCATCACAGCCAAGCTCATAATGTCTAAGATTAACTAGAAGTCACTCACTTCGAATATAACCTTACAAAGTATGAAGCCATAAATTAGATACTGCCAGAACTTGAGAATTAAAAGAAAGAAAAAAAAAATTGCTGTGAGTTTTAGGTGTTTAGAAATTCGATGATATCATTTCAGCTCCTCTTGAAACGCAAGCACACATAGGGTGAAACATTGTGGTGTAAAGCACAAAAATGCCCCATATCTAAATAAACTAGCGAGAAATACTAAAAAAGGTGAATATTTATCAAAACTCTCACTTAACAAAGAAAGAGCCCTGATAACCATATTATTCGGGAAAGCTGCTTTTGTCAAAGGAGGGAACAGGATCTCAGCTTCACGCTTAACTCCGAATGATAACTCATTCCCCCTTTCTCACTGCTTTTGCTCGATGGCAGGTCACTCACCTCACTACTGTCATGCGTTACAAAAATTAGCAACCAAGAAAACGAATCTAGATCAGTTCCTGCGTTTGAACTTGCTCATTTGCCCAGACGCTGTCTTTCCTACCAGAAACCCGTTTCCTGCATCGCAGGACCAACCTCACAGCCGACACGGAGCAAGAGAGATGGAGAACCTTGCGAATTTTCCCAATGTATCAGACTTACAGAAACACCTGTGCTAAATAACTTTGTGCTGAGCTACTGTGAAAAGCTGCAGCGTTAAATAGCAATCACAGCTTCTGATTTTTTTTTTTCCACTGAGCTGGTTACTCTTCTGCTAGAGTCCTCCGAGCTGTCGTACTGAGCGTGAATGGTACCCATTTTTATCTTATTGCCTCTCTCTTTATTTACATTGCTATAGTCATGCATTTCTTTATTTATCTTGAAGTATCATTATGTCAATACAATGGGAGTTGAGCAGTGCCTGATAAAGTTGAAAAAAAAATATAAAATATCTGTTTATAAATGTCTTTCATTTCTGAATTGAAACCGTTCATTCACTAACTACTGTAAGAAGATGAGAGGGGTTGAGGAAAATCTTCTAAGGCGTTTGATTTGATGCAGGTTTTAAAGTGTTATTTCTCTTCTTTATAACAATCCCAAATACAGTATGTAAGGACAAAAGCACTGTAAAATTAAATAAACTTAGAAAGTCTCTGCAGATCTATCCCTTATTAAGGACTGTAGCATTTATGTGAGAAAAAGCTCTGATTTCCATTTTACAAGGAAACAATGCCCTTAAATCTACACAAGCACTTAAGAAAGATGCATTTGCATGTATACAGAGCTCATTATAGGCTTTAAGTGTGTTAATGATTAGATGGAAAACTTGTTCAAACAAATTATTGACTCTGCTAGTGAAGATCAGAGAGACTGTAAAGCTACTCTGAGCAGGTAGGGAAAGTTGCAATTAGGTTTATCTAAGGATTATCTCACTTTGCCCTTCCCAGAGTGGTAAATAGCAGCAGTCCCAGGTCTGGGAGTAAATACCAAATACCTGCATGTACCTTCCCACCTTGGGGGGTGGGAAGAAGAAGCAGTTAAAAGCAATTGCTGCCACTCATGGCAACATCATGGCTATCAAAAACGATTCACCTTTTAGATCTCTATCCCCTTTCCATGTGTCTCCTGCCTTCACACCGCAGTCCTTTAGCAGTAGCATCACAGGAAAAGTCCAGCGAGGTGGGAGTAGAGCTGCTGCAAATAGTGATTCATCTTCAGCGACGTCTGCATCAGCACAAGTGAAGACTGGAGATATGTTTAGATGCTACAGAATGAACCTCACCCGGCATATGCTTAGTTAAACCTTTTGAAACTGGGGGTTGTTGAAAATTTACTACTCTCTCTCTCTCTCTTAATCCAAATTTTAACTAATTCCTGCTTCGCACCAGACTCCAAGGCAGGAGCGCACAGCTCATGGTATTTAAATGAAGCTCCCACAACATTTTGTGGCAACACGATATTTTATGGCAGCGAGTGCAAAACACAGCAGCAGCACCACTGTAAACTTTGAAACATTTCGAAGAATACCAAGCACCAACTGCGCTGCCAACATAGTTTTAAGTACAACGTAGCAAGCTAAAATTATGCAAGCAACCGTTTCTCACGCAAGTAGTCCCAAAGATTTCAGACAAGGGCGATATCTGCGGTGAAGACTTGCAGAAGAGGATGCTCGAAAAGTACATATATATATATATATTTTAAAAAAAAAAAAGTACTTTCCAGTGCAAAGAAGGTAGCAACACCCGGACTCGTGTTTAGGTAGGTTTGCCTGCGCTCTCGCGATTCTCATTTCCTACCTACGTGAAGTGTGTTTCAAAACTATAATTCATATAAAGTGAGGATTTGCAATGTTTTTTTCTTTCACTAAAAAGCCTATTGTGAGTGGCCCCAGGACAACTCCCCCAGCCAGGTAATTTAAACAGCAGAAAAGATAGGCAGATACGTTATTTTCAACAAGGTCCCAAGGTGGCTTTCAATTAAGAAAAACAATTGACTGATGTTTCTCTGTTTGCTGCCAGGAAGCTCTATGTAGTATTTCTAGAGCTTTTTCTCCACTCTACCCAACATGTGGGCTCAGTGTCAAGCTGTGAGTTTGTAAATCTTTTTCAGCACTTATCAGAGCTCAACATGAATTATGGTATTGCCAAATCTGCTTTATGCAGCTTTTTTTACACTAGAAGAAAATGTACAATTTTATGGTCAAAAAGAAATGTCTATGTACTTGCAATGGGAAAATGCAGTCAGTGGTGACTGAACCCCAGAAAAGAGTATTTCCCCTTAATCCTGCATCTTTACTGTCTTCAAACTTTGGAAACTTCTGAGCTGTCGAGCTTTATGTGGTGCGCGTGGTCTCTCTCTGTATTTTTATTAACTTTATTAGCTAGGATTTTATTAACTAAGACTTTATTAACTAAGGTTTTATTAACTTAATCCATGGTTGAAAAATCCCTGCTACTTTTGTGGATGATTCGCTTTGAAATGTGTGTCAATCTTTAGTAAAATACCTTCTTTTTTGTTGAGGAATAGTTAGCACGGAACATAAATCAGCCCTTTTGTTGAGGGCTAATAAACTTTGTGCGTGTGCATGTGTGTGCGTGTGTGTGTGACTTAATACCATTATAATAATATTATATGGCAGGCAAAAATATAATGAAAATGATAATTTGCCAAAAAGATTTAAAAAACACTGAGGTGTTACCTATCAAAAGTTCTCCTTCTGTCTATGATACAGCACAGATTGCAATCGTGACAGTAAATCTGGTGCTATTGTTAATGCCATGGCACTTTGGTTTTTGGCTTGCTTCAGTCCAATCTGTGACATGCTTGTGAATATCTTTCTTCTGTTCTGTCTGTATGGCATATGGATTTCTGGGATACAACGTCAGACCTATCCACATAACAAGTGTTCAGAGCACCTTATCATTTTAAAAAGCCAATTACTCAAAAAGACAAATGTGAAATGTTTCACATTTAATGATGAGCAAATCTGCAAAACAAATGCAATTTTGCTTCATTTGAAAAAGTTTAGTTTAACTGTAAATATTGCAATGGAGTCCCTAGCAATACACACCATGGGTAGGGACAGGCTCATTTTATGCATATTGTACATCATCACTGTCACTTAAATCTGCAAGATTTTTCCATGCTAAGTTGTTTTAAATAAATAGAAAGAAATGAGATACAAAAGACTGAAATATATGCTTCTGAATAGACTGTAAAAATGTCACTGCTAGCACTGAGCATTGGACACTTAAAAAAAAAATATTTTGAAAGTCTCACCCAAAAAACCGAAAACTGCATATGTCTACAGAGGTAAAGGTCAGTAATGAAACAATTAACAGCAAAAATACCAATCCATTTTTTAGAAATATTTGTCAATATATAAAGAATGTTTTGTACTGCACATAAGTGCTCAATTAATCCTGGATTAGTGGCCGTATGTCATATTCCCAGACTGAAATGATGTCAGCTGAAGAACTTAAACACACACAGGTCCAAAGCAAGATTTTGTAAGGACTTCAGGACCACAGAAATTGCTGCTTTCTGGTGCAGTGCTAATAGAGCTCACGATTCAAAGAGATTCTTAAGAATATACATAATATAAATGCTGTATTACTGAGGTCAAAATACAGAACGGTAGATGATTTTTTTTAAAGATAGGCTATAGGTATGTATTTATGCCTACATGTCTGCAAAATACATAGGCACACATATGCCAGCCACTCCTGTGGACAATTTAATGATTGCCAGTTATCTAAATTGTAGGTGCTGAGTACCAGAGAAGGAATTAAAATGGTTATTGTTAATGTAGGAACATATTGGGCTAAAAGGCTAGGAGAACAGTGATATTAGTGGGAGTTCTTGACTGAGCAAGGCAAATGGATTTATGTACAATATTGAAAATATATGGGAAACACATAAACAGATTTTAATATTGAAGATTTTTGTGACTAATTTGATTTCTAAAACCCCCTCACTAAACTGAGAATGCTGGTAACAAAATACTATAGAACATGGGAAACTGACTGCAGCTGGCACTGGTAATTTTAGAAGAAACTAATCTTGATATTTATAACATCATGTAGCAAGCGGAACAGTTTCACCAGGCTGGGAATGTTGAAATACAAAAAAGTTCACCTTTCAGCTATTGTGCTTTAGCTCTATTGCACTAGAAAAAAAATAATCAGAAATCAGCTGTTGCAAGGCAAATATTAAGAAAGTTTATTATGATATATAGCCATTGAGATACCTTTTTTTTTTTTTTTAAACTGCCTGTACATGTATTTTATATTTTGTATTTTATATTAAATTTTTGTAATCCAGCTCAGGGATTTAATAAATAGAGCTGCAAAATCAGTTCATAAATTATATTTAGAAAGGCAGAAAATATGCTGAGCCATACCATTAGATAAGAACCTTGTTTTAAATGCTCTTTTCTTTCTAATTTCCAAGCACTTTCAATTTACGGTTTGATGTTTTTACCTGTAGAATACCCGTTATAATGAACTAATAACTAATGCATAAAAAAAGAGAGGGTATTTTTCCTTAATCCTGGAAACAGCTGTAATAATAATTCCCCAAATATTTTTTGCTATTCCTGCAAAATAATAAGCATAAGTGTGCATACAAACCTGTAGGAGAATGCAATTTAGTTCACAATTTCATTATGGTATTTAATTTCTATAATTTTGGATTGTAAGGGTAAAATAAACATCCATAAAACATAATAGACCAAATCATTTCATGAATTAAGCCATATAATGTATTTAACTCCAAGTGATTTACATCAGAGGTTAATTTTTACCGGTAACTTTAATGTTCAGGAGTAATGAAGATAGAGGAATATATGATTTTAAAACGGAGTGCCTTAATAAACGCAGAGATTTGAATTTGCAGGGGACTGAGCAAACATTTAGCCTGCTTTTATAGTACGTGTTTTTGTTTTTTTGCTTCTCCCTTGCACACCCACTCACCAACTTCAGCGTGGCGTTGCAGATTTGAATGAAGTGAAAAGCTCAATGGGGAATTGTCAAAATACTTTCCTTTCTCTCACTTTTCACACAAGAACCAAATAAAGCCAGGAGAGTCTCCCGCTTTTCACAGACACCCAGAAATCGGCAGCATCCACCTGGAGCTACCGAAAAGCACAGCTGAATCTCCCAGATCACATCTCCTTTTTTTTTTGTGGGTTTTTTTTGTGTGTGTGTGTTGTTTTTTTTTTTCTTTTTCTTTTTTTTTTTTAATTCCACAAATGCACCTTGGAAGCAAGCACATTTCTCTCGAGTTTCGAATTCCGATGTCAAAATTGCCCACCACCTAGCTCATGCAAAAATCTGTTTATGCACTTTTTTCCCTCTCTCTCCTCTCCTACTATTACAAAAAAGAAATGTCAGTAATAATCAAGCGAGGGTGCTGAATTAAAATCTGAAATCGCTAACAAACCGATCTGTACAAAAAAGTGTCAGTGTTAAGATTTCCAGACTGGGGGCTGCGCGACAGAACGAGGAGCTCAGACAGAAGAAAACAGCTCTCCACTCCAGTACTTTCACCCCGTTAATCTCACATGTGCTTTGCCACGGATTTCTTGCTATTTTATTTTTAACCTCTGCTACCTTGTGGGAAGTGGGCTATTCCGAGGGTGCTCGCAGGCAAAGCTCTGATTTTACAGATGGATGTAAAGCACTGTTAAATGAGAGCTTTAAGAAGGACTTTTTCAATTTACTTTGAGCTTAATCTGAAGTGGTTTAATCACAGCTTGTACACATCTTCTTAAAAATTGTTCTGGGGCTGTTTGCGGGGAAGTGGAGGGGGGAGAAGTAATAATCATGTAGGAAATCATCGCAACAGATGCCAGTTCCCGTGATCCCATTTACACTTTTAACATCACTAATGAAAACCTATCTGGGCACTACCTGTGTCAGTGAGGTGTCAGGTGGTCATTTGGCAAGATAGAAAAGGAAGGAATCAAATCAGCATTTTGAAAATGGCTCACTTTTCCCTTTTTTTGTGTGTGTGTGTGCAGAGGGGGG
>VXBW01001548.1:2138783-2161283 GCA_013400375.1 Thinocorus orbignyianus
GTTTTTTGGTGGGGTTTTTTTTTTTTTTTTGCACCTGTTATTCTAAAATTTCTTTCAGTTACATTTCAAAACACTACAGTTGGGATCTCCTTGCCAACCTGAGATGGCATAAGCCTGGGTAACAGAACAAAATGTGAGAAGGTCCTTCTGTCTTTAACGCCTGTTCACCAATGAATCAGCCTCCAATTAATCTGTTTCTTCAGTAGGAGTTTAATAAAAGTCAAGCACACACATGTTCAGTCTTGTTTAGTATTAAAGCTGTGTTAACATTATCTGCCTAGCCAGGTCAAAAATCTTATATAATTAAATGCCAGAAACCATTTCAGAATTTTAAGGGTTTTACAATTTTCTGTAAGTAATTGATTATGCAAGGCAGGGTAGTTTAAATTTAAAACAGGATAGTGATGAGTGTGATGTCACTTTTCATTACATATTTCAGAAAAGTTTGTTTCATGGCCAAACTACATATAAAACCTAACTTACTAGATTTGCTATTTTGCATTTTTATGAACCAGGGGAAAAAAAAAATAAAAAAAAAATAAAAAAGAGAAAAAAAAATCAGTAACTCAAGGTTCCTTTCCGCATCACAATATATAAACTGAGTAGGTTATGCACATCCTGAATTTCCACACCGTCACTCAGACTACCCTCTATAACCACAGAGTAGGTTTTGCCCGACTCAGCTGTGCCTCAAATTTGGCTTGGAAAAGCAAGGTATTACAATACAAGGATTATACTCTGTTAGACCCAGGGGAGGTGAGGTGGGAGTAGAACCCATCGGGCCAAACGAAGAGTTAAATAACCACTGTCTCAAGTCAGAACAGTACCTACAGCTCAGTGTAGGGAGTCAGCAGGCTTTGCTTGGAAATATGTGAAGAAAGTCTGATCTCCAAATAAATACAAGCGCTCTCTCTCTTGAATAAACTTCAGCGTTTCACCATTTAAACGTGGCTATGATATTTCTGATTGACAAAAAAGGTGAAACAGAAATAAAAACCAGGGAAAATAATAAACGTACTAATCACAAAGACATTCTTATGAAAGTGTGGATCATACCTAAAACTCTGTCCATAAAATCTAATCTTCATATTCCAGCTAATAACAATGAGGACACCATTTCCAGAGAAAGTTAAGAGCAATTTAATTCCTGCTGCCACCAAATGTTTGGCAGAAAATGTGATCTCAGGTACTGTGCTGCATCCTCAGTCCCGTCCCAGGAACCCTCTGCTCCCAGGAGGAGAGAAGTGGTTTTAGTTTTCCTCCTTCCCATCCTCCCGTGAAAGCTGTTTTTTTTCTCCCTTCCCTTTCCTTCTGGATGAAAACCAGATCTACTAAAGGTCCCTCGATCCACAACTCCTTTCCATCCTCCAAAGACAAATTAAGCAGTGACACATTCCAAAGACAATGTAATACATAACATAGACAACACTATTTAACAACATGGAACCCCAGAATCCAGCTTGCTCAGCCTGTGCCAATAATAGCATCCAAAAGAGGAATTAGAAGTCATAAGAATAAAAGTTCAAAGAAGGTCTTAGATCAAGGTGCCATCATTCCCAGGTACAAAGACAAAGAGGAAGAAGAAAAATTGAGCATGTATGTTTAAACATATGGTTGGCTCCTAAGGCTAAAGCTAAGCATCTTCATAAGTTTTAAGGCGTAGTAAAAGTACAGCAAAAAAGAGTAAAAAAACAATCTGAGGGACACGAGAAAAGGAGAAACCAAAAAAGAGCCATTAAAAATAGAGCTACAGAAAACTAGGGATGCTTATAGCAACGGAGGACAGCCAGCTTTGCATAAACAAAGACAATTTTGGAAGTGGCACAGTAAAAATAGGTCAGTAACACATATAAGTAGAAATTAATATGATGGAAATGATTTAACAAGCCAATATACTGTTCTCCATACAGTGCCACAATGATTAAGCTGGTGAATGGGTGCTAATGTGGCAGAAGAAAAGCAATGTATAAAAAGTCAAATCAATACAGCAAGAACAGACCAGCAGAAATAAAGACAATTGAAAGCAACAGCATTCTTAGTATAGTAACCCTATAAAATAAAGCTGATCAATATACAGGTAAAGGAACAAGCAGCGTAGTCACAGCAGACTACAAGCAGGTATCAGTTTAATGAAAATATATAACTGAGGTCGATTTGCCAATAAGGTGGGATGGGCTGAGAAATGTACAGGATGGAAAAATGGAGCAAACAATAACATAAAAATGTCAGACTGGTATAAAAATAAAGGGAAGCAGCCCTACAATCTCTTTTAGCCTGGCAAGCTTACCCTCAGTAACTTTAAAATGCACAAGTTTCTGTTACGTTTTATTAAAAGCATGATCAGACTAATAATTTTCAGTTCCCATGACATGGACATCTGGTAGCTGTGGCTAACAGAAAAAAGGCAGATGTCAAAGAACTTTAATTATGACCTCAAATGACTCTTAATATTCTGTTATCTGGTTTGTGCAAACAGAAAATGAAATACAGCAGTTCTGAGATGTGAGCAACTGAGACCATCGGACGTACTGGTTTTATACCAGGCTTTATTCCCATGTACACCTAAACCCAGCTCTTCTGTACTTATACGAGCCACTGGTAAAACCTGTTCTCTGAAATTTCCAGATTAAAAGCATATTGTATTTTTTTTCTATTCCTACTTTTTTTTTCTGTATTCATTTAGTTACATGCAATAAACCAGTTTTCAGTTTGTTTTTACAGTAATTCATTTTAAAGCGAAAAGTCTGTAAATAAACCGCTCCTTTTTCAAGATATCATTAAAACCTAGAATAACTGTTATAACAAAAATACATTAATTGGCTGTTGTTGTCTGCTTGACATGAGGACATCTGGAGATCTGGGCAGTGCATTTCCTGTGGTGGTATGTGAACTTTACTTTAGGATTACAACAAAAATGGCAGCCTCATAAATGTCTACACCATACTTCAGAGAATAGCGGGCAACCTCCTGGACTACAGTAATGAAAAGTTATGGTTACAAAGCACATTTTGAGGAGAGAGAAAGAAACTCTGTCTCTTTTCGACTGCAACTCTGAATTTCTGGCTGAAAGCCATTTTTTAAATTTTTTTCCCCCCTCATTCGAAGCTGTGATAAAAATTTAGCTTATCTTTTGCACATCTAAGCAAGTATGCGTATAATTATTAGTCACTGCAGAGGTGTGATGCCACGTGGTGGCATGGCCAAGTCACTAGGGAGAAGCCAGGGGTGTCACCACCCCTCGGGGAGCTGCGTCTCACCCCTGGGATGGCCAAACTCAAACAAATTCCTATGACAACCGCTACCATGATGTAGTTCATGGGATTTTGGGTGCTGGAGGGGTGAGAGGTTCCTCCATGGAACCACGATGGTCGGTGGGGTCAGCTCTGAATGAAATGAGTTGACCCAACTGCAGTCAGCGGTGAGAAGAAGATGAAGAAATAAATAAAGCACGTAGTGCCTCGTAGGCCCAAGAGCTGGTGGTGGATCTTCTCACTGACTTCTCCTGGGTCTCAGTGAGCAGCCACCACTGCCTAAATTATCTCCTGTGACAAGTCCCCGTTAAAAAGATGGGTATGCTGAGGATCAAGCTTCCACTGCGGGAAGCTGAGGGATGGTGTAATGGCACGAAGGTTTCCCTGCATCCCTACTCAAGCCCGGTACCGCACGGGTACGAATCAACAAGGGTAACATATTTCACTACAGTTAATTATCCCGATTTATCCCAAGAAACTAGGTTTTAGGCTGTAATCTGTGAGGAAATCTGCTGTTCTAGTCCTAAATCCTCCCCTCAGCCTGGTGATTATCAACTACATTTTTGTACAGGAGGGAATTAATGCCACATACAGCCTAAGCAGCTTTGAAGTCAAAAAAAAAAAAAAAAGGCCCCAGACCTGTAATAACTTTTGTACCACGTTATTGATTGAGAGGGGAAGCGAGGTGCCTGCGGTCACCAGCGTATCTGGAGGGTTTCCATGCCCTCCTTCCCTCCCTGAACCCCACCATTACCCCTCGGCAGGGGATCCCAGGTACCCGCCAAGGAGGGATGTACCTCAGACCAGAGGGAACAAGCTGGGATTACAATACAACCTGATTTCCCCATCCAGACAATCAATACAGCTTTAGAATTTGATAACAAGGAGCCCTTTCAGAAAATAATCGTGTTTGCGGTGAAAGGCCGCTCGCAAAACAGAGGTAATTTTTTTTTTTCTCCCTGTGTGACGACTTCAGCAACATTTACATTGAATTTGATTATTAAACACTGTAATTCAGTGTTTTACGCCTATGCATGTGTGTGTGTGCACGTGTGCTTTGTACAATGCCAGTCGGAAAAGCCAAACAAGGGGTTTGGTGGAAGTGGTAAAAAGAACCAGGAAGAGGGAAGGGGAAGAATGGAGGAGGGGGGGAAGAAAGGGGAAAAGGAAGGGCAGAAAAGGGGTGGGAAAAATAGAGGAAAAAAAGGAAGGGAAGTAAAGGGAAAAAAGAGAAGGGAGAAAAAAAAAAAGACCAGGAAAGAAACCCCAAACAAATGAAAAAAAAAACACAAACCAAACAACCAACCAAACAAAAAAAAAACAGGAAAGAGGACAGGGAAAGGGAAAAGGAAAAGCAAAAGAAAAGAAAAAACAAAGACAAAAAGGAAAGAGAAAATGGAAAGAAAAAAAGGGACTGGTAAAAGGAAAGAAAAAGGAAAAGAAAAAGGGGGAAAGAAAGGGGGAAAGAAAGGGGGAAAGAAAGGGGGAAAGAAAGTAAAAAGGAAAGAAAAAAGAAAAAAAAAGAAAGGAAAAAAAAAGAAAAAAAAAGAAGGAAAAAAGGGGGAGTACGGGGGAAGAAAGAAAAAAGGAAAGGGAAAAAAAACGTGGGGGGTGGAGGAAAAAATTTCCTATCCCAAGCCATGCATTTATTCAAAAGCATTTCAATCTGCGTGCACATCTTCATCACTTCAGTGATAATTAAATCTGGGAATCACAGGTGATGTCCTCGCACAGTCTCTTTGCCGGGCTCCCACCGGGCCAATGAAGCGGGGCTCCCTGTGAGGCCTGTTAGCACAGATCAGGTGGTAATGTGGAGGGACAGATGAGCTTTAGCTGACAGATGGCAGGATGACCTGGAAAACCTGCCCCCTTTTCTGGGATCAGGCAGCAGCTGACAGGTATTATTTCATAAAATAACGTCTAAAAGGAATCGCCAGGGTCTTCGCATTAATCTGAGGCTGCAACCAGCCATGTAACGTTTATGTCAGAACAAATCTGTCTCTATGCAGGAGAAGGAAAGTGGTTTTTGATGAAGTTGTTCATAAATTTTAATATAATATGCCTGATGGTGTCAGATATAGTCTCATATCTCTTTTATATTTAAAAGCTCTAGTGAAACATAGAAATATTCAATCTCCAACAAGCTACTTTTAAATAACTAAAAAGTTAACCAAGGATACCTTACTGCGTTTCCCCATTTTCAGCAAAGAATTTGCATGTGTAATCTCCATGTTTTTAAATGAAAACATCTCAATTGCATGAAATCCTTTTTGTAATTGGTACTAAACAAAGGCACCACTAAAGCTTCTGCAAAGTTGTTTTATAAAAACAAATGAATAACTGAGGAAATAAAAAAGCAGCCTTACATGAAGCTGCTTATCAGCAACAACTTAATTAAAAACACCTTAAAAATCAATATTTTTTTTCTTTTTTTTCCCCCCTCTCTTTAAAAACTTGAGCTATGTCTGCTTGGAGGAGTGAAGCGTTGCATTAAAATGCCCTCTCCAGACACATGACATTTCAAAGTTTAGGCACAGATGAATATTTGGGGAATTCAAACACCTGGATCGGGTCTGGGCTTGCCAGCCCTTCCCGGTCTTTTTTTTTTTTCCAAACTAGAGAGAAAGCAAGGTCGTGCTTCCCACCTCACTCCTTCCTCGGTACGACGGCACCAGCTAGTTCAGCTACACCCTGATAAATTCAAGACTCGGTAATCAGCATTAATATGCAAGCAAGTATCAATCCAAAACCTGCTAATGAAAATGATTACACTGTTATATTCATCTGAATCTAATATGAGCTACTGAGGGGCATATCCCAGCAATAGGCACGTCTCACTGTCTTTGCGGTGCCACCTTAAAGACCCCTTGTTCACTTTTTTGCTCTTTTATCGTCTTTTAGTTGTGGAGAATCACCTGCTTAAATATCTCTAAGGGTACCAGTAAAAAAGAAAAACAACATACATAACAGATGCGCCAGTGAACCTTGGGATGAATGTATTATGGATACAGAACCATCATCACACACCTCATAATCACTTTTTCACCTGCCCATCTGGTGCAGACCTGTGGCTTGTTAGTAATGCACTCAGATATGGTGAAATGTGCTTATCTAAAAAGAACAATTAAGCAGAAGCTCGAACGGTGCAGTTAGCATCATTTGCAAAGAAAAAAAAGTGATGGAGGAAAACAAAAATGGCGTCTCGCTTTTCGGAAAGGTACCCGCCACACTTCCACGTTTGAAAAAGTAAAAAGACAACAACACGTCTTTTACTGAAGTTTAACAAAACCACAGTGCCTTCTTTGAAAGAAGTCCTAGCAAAGTACCTTCCATTTGTTCGCCAAGAACAAAGACCAAGACTACTCAAGATTTGCCTTCAACCCACTATAAATAGGTCAAAATTCTGACCTAGAGGAACCAACTGCAGGCTCAAGAGGTTGATTCATCACCTTAGACTCTCCATAAGATTGTGGTAATGGTTTCACAATGCTGATACCTTTTCCTATGGAAACTAGGTTATTAATTCATTGTAATAAAAAGAAAAAGACTTTTAATCACCAGTAAAAACAGACGTAAAATCAGAGGAAAAAAGGCAGAAAAATTATCACAGCCCTGCCACTTTATGAAATTTGCTTTCACTTTGGTTTCTCTTGGTAGCTTTCCAGTGTGAATCCCCTTCCGGCAGCTAAATCTACTGACTTTCTTGGATTCTTGGTTACTATGGATTTCTGAACAAGCGAAAACTCATTTACCTTTCAGGCACTGGACATCTGACAATACACAGGCAATCAGAAGACACCTGCTTTCCTTGAGATACAGAGTGAATTAAAGCCATAATTTCTATTGATATTCATGAGAGTTGCTTATCTGGGTCTACTAGAGTTCAGGAAGGGAAGATATGTCCCAACCCTATTTAACTTGGTGTACCTGACCTAAACCCAAAACCCAAGTAGATAATCACAGATTCCATGGTAGCTCTTGTATAATAGTCCTTGAACTTACTTAACTGCATCAGCCACAGATGTTGGCTCCTGTATATGAAAAAATTCAGAAGATCTTGCTTCCTTTCACTCTATTTCATCCTATCAGTCGCACAAGGAAAAGCAACTGGATAGCTGGTTATTACCGATTTTTTGCTAAGTGTCATCTCATGTAGTTTTCTCCAGCTAGAATTGAAATACAATTTTACAGAAAAAAAAGTACCTGTGTTGCTTTACAAGCTTTCCTATATTAATAATAAATAAATAAATTAAAATTTGAAGGCAATGAAATCCACCTTGCTCTAGCTATAGAGAGGCCTCACACATCAACGTGCTGGTGTTGCACCAGCTCATTGTTACTTGGAGCTCAGTTGTTCCACAGATATTTTTTAAAAGTCTGAAATGCAGTTTAAGAGTGACTTATCTCTTCATAGATAGCACAAACTACTACCTGCGTTTTAAGTAAGCCATTTAATTTTCTGCTAAGGCATAAACTGGCCTATGAACAAGATGCTAGTTTAACAGCAACACCAAAGGGTCCCAATGAGAAGGTAGACAGACTTACACGGTTCAAAGCACTGCGGCTGTGTTACTCTGTCAAGACAGATGCAGGGTCTCCAAATTCCCCCAATTAATTTTTTTCCTCACAGAAGTTTTGTTATTATAAATAAGAGATGCTCAGTAAAAATCTCTGCATGTATGTAAGATACAGATATAGATATGTAAATCAATATTTGCGTAAGGACCTTTATGCTCCCCAAGCCAAAACTGGTTTGTTTGATTAGTTGAGTAAGCCTGCTGTATTAATTGGCTCTGCTGCCATAATTAAAAGAACAATAGGGTGTTTCTCAGGTCTGCTACTGATGTTTGAGCACACCACAGTTTTGAAGTTATCATATAAGCACACGGTTAATTTTATCTCAAAATAAAAATAACACTGGAGTTCAGACTCATGATTTCCACAGGGGAAAACTCAATGGAAATCCATTCTCCAGTGGCATAAGAAGCACTGACACAAATCCTACATACATATGGATAATTTGTAGTAATCAGACATTCCAAACCCTTGCTTGACAAATATGTTGTGGAACGTATATATACCCTTATTCAAAACTCTAAAGACATATTTTGGTTACTGATAAGTTCATTAAGACTTGATTGCCTTTATATAAGAAAATTCACTAAACTGTTTGATGTTTGATGCTTACATTTATAATCTAAATCCCAATCTGTAATCTGCTTTTACTCTATCTAGTGTGTACCTAGGCCATACAAAAAAAAATCATACCCCTTGTATTCAGTGGCACGTATTATCCATTTTATTCAGCTAAAAGATGTTTTGACTTTATACACCAGCCTCTTCTGGAGTTCAGAGGACAACCATCTTTGCCATCAATGTATTTTGTTATTTTTCTTAATCCCTTTGCTAGATTTTAGTGAATTGCATCAGGAAGGATGCAATTTATTTCTAGGTTAAAAAAAATCGAGATGTGATCCTTTCCAGCGACAACCGCGTTTCTTAAGGAATTTCATTTCATCCAAAATAACACATACAAAGTGTGCTATATTATTAACAATGGGTGAAAGATGATTGATGGTTTGCCAAAATTAAACCAGCTACATCTGGCAGTGGCCAACACAAACTGAAAAGTGCTAAATTTGTTTTATTTACAGAGTATTGATTACCAAAAGTGAATCCAAATGGTTCAAACAATCATTTATATGTATAAATTAACAACTGTTCTCTTTTCTCCCCTGTCTCACAATATTTTAGGACAAAGCGTGAAGAAACTCTCAATCAAATGATATTTTAAAGGTGCATAGGATACCTGAGAACTAGAACATGCATTAACTAGTGACATATTTTACTTGTATATGAGAAAACCACTTAACTCAAACCTTCCAGAAATTAATAGAAATCCACAGAAATGTAATCCAGAACGGAATACTGGAAGTTGTCTTGTCCGATCTCTCACTTAAAGTAGAAGTATTGCTAGATAGTTCACCTGTGGTTTTGTCTCGCTGAGTGATGAAAACCACCAAGGGTGGAGACTTTGCAACCACTCAAGGTCCTTCTCCTGTGTTTTATTATACTCTTACCCAAATACCTGAGCCTCCCACGGTGTAATTTGTGGCAACTGCCCAATCTGCTGCTACTGAAAAGTACATTGGTCTGTCTTCTTTGCAAATACCCTAAATCTTCTCTTCATCAGGCTGTTCACTCCCATTGCCCTCCAACTCTTCTTTTAGAGCTTGTACCCTAAGCACTTGATTGCCTCTTTTGAACCTTTTCCCATTTCTCCATTCCCGAATTGAGCTGGGGGACCAACCTGGGTAACACACACCCTGAGCGGTCTCACCATCCTGTGCAGGGAAGGGTGATAACCTCCCACTCTCCTTCCAATCTAGCTCATTATGGGGTGTGCTGATTTCTCAGCATGAGCACACCATGAGCTCCTATTTAACCTACATCAACTGGGACTCCCAGGTCATTATCAATAAATGTGCTCCTCCTCCAGTTAAATAATTACTAATCGTTTCCTACAGCTGTACTCTTACCATCTTCCATTGCTGTGGCAGGGTACCAAGCCATATCAGAAAAGTGCTACCAATTCCCTTCATGGTTACAGAGTTTCTACACCTGTAGCAATACTGGGTTAAAGTATAACGGTTTAAGGTTCGTAAACCATTGTCTATATTGAAGAATCAGGTTAGGAGTTCTTCTTCTGTTTCTTAGACAGACAAAAGATATTTCTGGCAGAACTAGGTTTGTTTCCTTAAATTTTACTTTCCATATGTTCAGGATAGTTATTTAGTTTGTCTCTGGTACTGAGGTGGCCAACAATGCAGTGCTATTTCATCTAATGAAAAAAGGAGAAGTACAAGGTATGAAAACCTTATTCTAAAAATGAACAAAGCAGATGGGATATGCAATTCTAACTTAGTCCATTTGCATGTGTTTGTTGGTTGCTTTTTTTTCCCTTTTCTCTTTTTTTTTTTTTTTTTTTTTTTTTTTTTTTTTTTTAAGTTCTAGTAGATTTATCTACTTGAAAAGGTCTGCTTGCAGCAGAAAGGAAAACCAATTCTTCCAGCTTTAGGGCAGGAAAGTGCATAGCTGCTAAGGAAGAGGAGAGATTATGCACATAACATCCTCACCTCCTACATTTGGCAGCTCCCTCTGCTTGGAAGCTGTCACCCAAGGCATCCAGCCCAGGGTGTTCTAGTCCTCGATATCCTCCTTGCACAGTCTCCCACTTCCTGGAGATGAACCAACACTTTGTGTTTGACTTCCCCCACCAGCTTCAGCGTATTATACTATTGCTTTCCTCATCTCCCTAGCTGGCAGTATCAGAGACAGCTTATTTCAAGTTGCAACCTCCTGAGACCTGTATTATCACTATGTTTAAAGAGTAAAAGAAGTAGTAAGAAGAGAAAGAGATAGAAGAGCAAAGAAGGACTCAAACAGTCCATGTGCAGGTTGAAAAGACCTCTCTTGACTACAGTCCCTGTACGTGAGAGAGAAAAGGAATAGTTTTCTCAGCATCCCTTAATGGATGTGTGATGGCCTGCAGGAAGAAACAACAGGCGATGCCACAGTCTGGATAATTGTCTACAAGCACACAGAAAAAATTGCAAAAACTGAAGAAGCAAGTCAATAGGGTTTCTCAAATCTCCACATAAACAAGGGTTTTCTAATATTTAACTTCATATTTAACTTTGCAGTCATAGGATGATGAATTCTCTAAGCAGATAATTAAGATAATGTGCAATAGGGAGGGCTTTGCAACACCTTTTGATCATTGGCCCACAGTTGAGGTGATAAAAAAAGTCTCCTCACCCCAATCAAAGCTACAGAAAAATTCTGCCACATTTCTTTTACAGACTTTCAGTGCATACCTCACTCTGGCCATTTACTCCATGGTCAGTGTACAGGAGGGTTCAAGATGCACACGGTTTGGTCTTTAACCGATTTTACCTTTACCTATTTACACCTACTGGTGACAGTAGATACCTTAACACAAAAACATAGAGAAAGGGAAAAGTTCCTTGCACCTATCTCACAGTGTATTTTCTCTGCTTTTGTGTGTCTAGAGAAATATGAAAAAAACCATTCATGCCTATCCATTATTTTTTGAGCTTTCCCACATGAGTACTCAGTTTAATATTTTGCAAGTGCCAATAGCCTTTTCTATCTCTGCAGCTCCCTCCAAGCATTAGACTGAATCACAAAAAAACCCATATTTTTCAATGATTGATTGTAGTAAAAGGGCTGTTGAAGAGCATGTGTGAGAAGAGCATCACACCACCCTCCCAAGGCCCTTGGAGGGTGCCTTGAGCACTGCAAGTTAAAAAAAAAAGAGGAAAAATAACCCTGAGTGACTGTGTTACTATGGTTGTTTCTTCCAAGCAGCACTAGATATCTATATCTTCATTTCTTTCCTTCTCATTTCAGAATTTCAAACACTTTTTTTTTTTTTTTTAAGGTTATTAAGATTTATTGTTGGGGAGGTTATTTTAAAGAACGGGAGGGACATTACTACTTTATTTTGGTTAAATCTAGATCTCTTGATTTACTTTTGCAGCCACAGAACAAATTGACAAAGCAGAAAAGTAAATGCAAACAAAGAAGACAGCAGCCAGTGCCACTCTGGGTCCTATGGGATTTTCCAAATTGCTAAAAGCTGTCACCATAGCCTGAAGTATCAAGTGTGAGGCACATGCTGTTGTTAGTTGTTAAATTTAGTGCCACTAAGGGCGACTCCTAAAAAAAAACCCAAACAAAAACAACCTACCAGTGTCTAAAGCAGTCAGCATCTAAAGTAGATATTAGTCAGTGATTTCCCTGAGAAGAAAAAGTAAAGTACTAAGATGTTTCCTATCCCAAGTATCATGAGACAAAGGACTTGTCATGAAAATCGAAGTATCTCAAAGATTCACAAACTAGTCTCTATGTCCCAGTGGAAACCTTGGGGCATTTGTGATGGGCAGCTGAGTGCTAGTTCATCACATAATACTTGCTCCTCCTGCTCCTTATTTCATCTGATAACGTGCATTAAAAGCTGACCAAAACATACTGCATGTTTTCTGAATATTAATTTTATATTCAGCAATATCTATCATGGCTGAGGATGTGGTTTGGGTTGTCAGCATCAAAAGAGATGGTTCACACCACCACAGACAAGAGAGCAAGTAATGCACACAATATTTATCTATATTACTGTGAGAAGGCTGAAAGTTGCATCTCAGGATCTTAAGCATACACATTGAAAATGCTAAATAATACACTCATCCCCTTGTGTCTGGGATGCCTGATATTTGAGGAAACGTTCTCAACAAACAGAGAGAGGTGTTGAGAGTTTCACTGAAACCGAAACCCTCTTAAGGTGCTGGCACGAGAGGCAGGAGAAGGAAAGGCAAAAGCAATAAACCTGATACGGTGGGACAGGGCAAGGACTGCGTGTGAGAAGGGTGAGAACAATCCCCATCCAGAGTCAGAAGTGCCCGTAAATCAAAGTGTAAGTATACAACACATATGTCCCCCACCGCCAGGACCTCACCAAGCGGTGCCAGCTGCGCGATGGAGGCACTCAGGAAGTCTAGGATTCCTCAAACATCTGCTGGTGCCATTAAGAATGAGAAGTAAATCCACACTGGCATTACTCGAGAGTTATTTTTCCACATTAACCCCAGCAACAACTGCCAAGTTTTTTTTCTTTTTGCTCATTTGCCACACAAGTAACCACTGAGTGGCATAAGAATGGCAGCCAGATGAGAAACTAACCATACGTGGAAAAATCAGGATTAGGGCAAATTAATAGAAGCCAGTAAGTGGCCAATGAAATAAAGACAAAGGAATACAGGGGGGAGAAAGGCTGGAGAAAATGCATTCAGACTCTTATTAAACCACTGCCATAGTGAGAGGGCAGGTTATTGTTTCCACAATATACCTGTAAGTTCTGGGTCCACTCAGAACAGGAGAAGACAGCTGCCTACCTTACTAACACATATGCACTGATTCTGTTGAAAAATACATGAAAGTTAAGTAGCCACCTTCTCTCAGAGGGGTTGATGAACAAAGAACAAACTCCCATCTTGCAGTGGCAGGTAAATAAAGCATAAGGGTGTCATCTCCACCAGGCAGAGCATTGCAGCTCTGCCTCTCTTTCTCTGGGTTCCCCTGATCTCCTCCTAAACTCCTTTTATCCATGCGATCCTCAGAAGGGCATGTATTGAACAATACCTTTATTTCCTTGACTACAGGAATTTCACTAGAAATACCTCTTCATGAAATGATAAAGAGATCAAAGAAGGAATTAGGCCACTTGTTCTTGCTACAATATGGTCCAAAATGCTGACTTAAAGTCACATTGAAAAAGAAAAAAGTTAAGTCTTTAAACATAAATGCCACTTATTTTAGTAATAATAGTCCTTCTCTCATATGACCAAGCTATGTTCAAAACTCCTGAATCTGTCTTGTGCTCTTCTACCAATGCTACCTATGGATGTCCCAGCCATACTGCTTCTTACAGTTTAAGCAACACCTAAGTGTCCTGTCTCCATGATGCTTATTTCTAGGTCATGCTGGTTTCTTTATGCATGGTGAGTTAGGGTTTAATAATTTTTTTTTTCAGCTCAAGTCTGCAAACAAAACCTGTCTTTTGTGTTCACTCCTCCTTTCCCCTTGGCATGCCACTGTCTGTTTTTTTTTCCCTCTCTAACTAGGAATTAAAGGACCTTGAAACTTTTTAACATACTTAAGTGCTTACACCCCTTTGTTTCATGTTACAAGAAAAATGCTTTTCTGGGAATACCGATGCAGACACCCTTTTCTTTTTTCTTATTTTTTTAAAAAAACTCCATTTCAGATTGCCTGAAGCTGCAAACAGTGTCAGGTAGGGAACGTTAATGAGATAACTGACTATAATAATTACAAAATATTTTTTTGGCAAATCACAATATTCACTGAACAGACACCAAACTGCATTTTTACACTACAGAAGAAAATTGCCATGATTATCATCAATAATCAATCAGTTGATTGAAAGCAATACAATATTTTATTTGTGAATGCTTACTTACAGTGCCTTTATAGCTTGTTCTTTATAAAACCTGAGTAAATGGATTCATTCTGTAAGGAACCCAGCAAGCTAAGCAAAGTTTCTTCTCACCTTTGCAGCCTAAGACACAACTTCTGTACATACTGTACTTTTAGGCTATACATGAGTATGGACATTGATGCTTGCAATACTAATTTTCATCCTCCACAGCAGAGTAGAATAAAGAGAAGGCTATAAAATCATAGTAATGTCATAGTAAAACATAGCTGTGTTTTACCGAGATGTTTTATAGAAACCCTTAGACAAGAGCACAGTCAATGAAGCTGCTGCTCAAACCCTTCTTGATCCAAGTCTCTTATTATCTGATTTAATCCAGGTCACCAGGGCAAAGATCAAGCATAAAATAGACCCTTCACCATGATTTGGATATGACGGAAATGGTATTGTACTCTATCTTGCCCTACACCAAAGCAGGACCTGTGACATAGCTGCACCCCAGCTACTGCACTCTTGGCAGTAGGAATCATGAAGAAGTACTGGTCACAGCTTTCTGCTTTTCAGCATTATTCCAAACTAATGATTTTGGCCCTTGGATATATACTATTTTTGAATCAACTCATCATACAGTTCTATTTATAAGGTACTATATAACTCCTTTAGGCTTCAGCACCCCATCACTGCAGCAATTGGGATATACGGTAAAAAACATACCATTAAAATACAGTATTTTCACTTTATTTTAAGGCTTCTCCCAGAACATTTAGGAGCAAAAATTAGAACCACCACTCAGTTTCAGTAACAATAAGTTGATGCTGGTGAATTAAGTAAAGTAGTCCGATGATGCCAGTGATTATATTAATCCACTTGACTGTGAGTGGATTCAGCATTCATTTCTGGAATGAGATGAAGATATGACTGGATACTCATCTATTGCTGGATGAACAAGTAAAAGTGACTGCAGAGAAGAACTGGTCCCTTGGAAAGCTCTGCTTTAGACTGATCTTTATTAATTGGTTCAGACATTTGCCTTGCATCAGATTTCTAATAAGGCATGCGTCATCGTCACATTCCAGTTGTACCCTTATCAAACAGGATGTATGTTTTTAGCCAAGAAGCTAAAAGTTATAGGAACTTAGATGGAATCTCATGTTTCATTTCTGCATATGAAATTCTTGTTTGGATAAGCTGCAGGATTTCATTCCAAATCTCTGGGATCTAGAGAAAAGTACTTTAAATGTATATACAAATATACAAATCGAAATCAATAACTTTGTGAAAATCTTGACTCAAGGGACAGACATTTCTACAAAGCTGCTAAAGGAGTAGATATCAAGGAGGTGGATCAAGCAAATTAAAAAGACATGTTACTATAATTTAGTATTACCAGGAAACATTTCAGAATGAATCTAACTTGGAAAGAAATTGTTCAAATGACAATAATATACCTTCAACTGTGGTTATATTATTATTGTTTCCTAATAACCTTATTCATGGACAAGTTTCACAGAGATGAAGAGTTTCTGCAATGATAATAGCAAGACTTTACATATTTACCTCCCTGTTGCTGCAAAGCTCCAAGTAGTCACTCCTAATGAAACAGGATTGTCTAATTTAATTAAAAGACTCAGAGAAGGAAATTAAAAAGAGGACATTTTAAGGGGCTATCTTGTAAGTCTCATGTTGTAATTGAGAAAGGAATGGAAAGGATCTTATCTGGGTATGAAAGAGCCTACTTTTTCATGCATATTCTTCCCCTTGGGATGTCTGATTAAAGCCGGGGTCTACTAACCTTGCTAGAAACTCCATATTTATTTTGATTGCCGCCAAATAATTATAAAAGAGCAAGATTTTTTTAATCAATTGCAGGTTATAGATTGTAGAGGATCTAACAAAGATTTAATCATGAGCATAACTTTGGCCAATGGTAATACCAATTAAATTAACAGAACTCCTAACACATCTTCTGTTGAAGTTGTGTGTAGCTGCTGGACTGGGATCATAGTTGATTACTGGGGAACCAAAGTGACTGAAATGTAGGATGAACTTAGTTTTCTATTCTCTTAAACCAAAAATATCAGGGCAGGCCCTCTAAGGAACAGGTCCATGAAAAATATGAACCTCCGCCTTCAGAATATACCACTACCCAACAAACAATGGACTTTTCTCAGACACATACAAACTGTTTTAACTGCATGTTTTATAAATTAATAATATCATTGCTTACACTCTTCAGTCATACGTATATTTTAAATTCTTAGCTTCAGTGAAGAAGAAAACCTCACTTTTTCAGATTTTTATGATAATTTTCTGATGTAAAAATAGTCAAAGTAGTGTGCTAATATACATGTGTTTGTTTCTTTTGCCTTTTGTCTCACCACATTGATTTTTGCTGAAATACGTCATTTTGTACCACACTGCAATAATCTGCATCTAAAGAAATAAGATGTAATTGTAGCTATTACCCTCATCAATTAATTACTTTTTCCTCAGTACCCCCTTCTATACATAGCTCTGGTTTTGACTTAAAACTCCTAAGACTTATACTTTTTCGTGACAACAACAGTTAAAAATATCTTTTCAAAGTAAAATCTCAGATTTTTTCCCCCCCTTGCACTGCAACACAAAAAGGTGTCCCTAGTAAAGAACAATTAAAATGTATAACAGATACTGACTTGCAGAGTGATTTTTCCCATGTTTCTTTTTTTTCTTAGGACCCAGGAATAGAAATAGTCTAAATAAAGAGATATAGTCATTTTTTGTTTCAAAACTGCAAGCATATTTTTGCAAAAATTACTTAAATTAAGACTATACTGAATGTGAGTAATCCTGACCTCATGTATACAAAAAATCCCATCAAGTTTACTGTCTCAGAATCCATAGATGCCAGACACCGAGCAGGTTACCCACTGAAAAGCAGAGACTAACGTAGAGATGACCTTGAATCCCATTGGATGAAGTAAACCACAAGGGGCATCACAGTAACGAAGTAGATGTGTTATTTTCGTGGAGGGTGGGATTATTCAGAACAACCTGCTGGACTGTTCCAACCTCTAACCAGTGACACATCAGTCCTTTCAGAAGGCAAATCAATGAAATAAAAGGGACACCTGTAAATTATCATTACCTTTGATTTTAAGCTCTGTTATTCTGATTTTCCAGAAGAAACCACACATGCACTAAGACACTTTTGCTACCTTTGGGGTTTATTCACCTGTAGCTCTTCGTTCCTCTCCTCAGCTGTGCCTGAACCATGCAAATGATTTTACTAAGGAATGCCTAGCTTGGTTATTCTAATAATCTTGCTTATAAAATAAAATAAAATAAAATAAAATAAAATAAAATAAAATAAAATAAAAAAGTCAGGAAAGGAAGCATCTAGGGAATGGTCAAGTGCTGAGAAGAGATTCATAATGTGCTGTACTATTTCCCTATCTGTATTGGTTTGTGTAATCCATACTCTGTGATAAAGCTTTGAATGGTGTAATTTTAAGTCATTCCATATGTAGGTTAAACTGTATGTATCACATCATTTACTCCTTTTGTATGCATGCTGAACTGTAAAACATTTAATAATATATATGGGAAGTAAGCCAACTCTGACTGGCATAGAAGCCCTGGAGATTGGTGAATAATATATAAAACCATTTCTTCTCTGTTAGTAGCATGTGTCCTGGCTTATTGAGTCCTGTGCTGATATATCACTTTTAGGAATTCACTTTGTCAATCAAACTTAAAAATCCTTCTTAAACTTTCCCCTAGCCTTTTACAAAAAAACCCCAATAAAATAAAAACTTCCAAGTCTGAAACGAGACCTCTTCTTACATCTCCTTGGGGGGAATCAAAGGCTGACAGTCTGAATGTGCAGCATGCAAGAATCACAATATGGAAATCATGCCAAAATGTTTAAAAACATAAAAATAACAGATAAATAAGTAAATGGAATCTGCTGTCTAATGCAATAACTTGGCACCAAGTCAATTTTAACCTTTCAACTTTTTTAATTTATGCAACGAAGGATTCTGAAAGTATCACAGAGAAATTATTTTTATCCAGGGAGAGAGGAAATGAAAGAATCTGGGGTTCAGGTAGATACTTTCTACTAATCTCTGGTTATTTCGAGCACTGTGGGATCAGAAACCATTTAATGACTCTGAGCGAATACAAGAAGGGTTGGAATTAAAAATAAATGGACAAACCAACTCTGTTTTGAAACTAAAGTAAAAATGCTGCCAAACAGAGGTACTGAAAACTTCCATAGTAATTCCTGGTTCCTGAACACAAAAGAGTAAAAAGGAAGTAAATGGCACTAAACTCATGTTCTCAAAAAATGGAAACAACTACAGACACATTAACCTTCCCTGTTTGCTTTTTTCCTGGAAAATCTTGAAATCACAGTGTTTTTCCTTTAAACCAAGAAAAAAGAAAGGAAAACCCAAGAGCAAGGGCCAAACCCAAGCTCAGGTAGCCACTGGAGGAATGTTCTGCTTCATGGAAACATTGTGCAGGATACAGAAACAACAGGAACCTGTAATGCATCACAACACCACAACAGGAACCTGGGGGCCCCAAAGGGCCAGTAACAGGAGCACAAGTAATTTTGAAGAATTTGAATATTTTACTAGAAAAATCTCTAGCACAGATACTGCCATATTATCATAAGAGAAGTAGCCTAAGATGTCTGGCAGTCCTTTTTTGTCTCAAAAAGTTTATTTTTCCTAATTTAGTCATTCTCTTTTTTTTTCCAAATCACTGCAGTCTCCTGAGGAAACCTAGGGCCCCTGTCAGGCATAAAGTCTCTCTCATAGCAGAGCTGGGCTGCAGAGAGGTCTAGGAGGAGCAAATAACCATCTTGGGACAGAGATTGGGGATGCTGAGCATCCCCAGCACTGTCCATTGCCAAGTGACAGGGAATTACTTCAAATAAAATAAATGAAAAAAAAAAAAAAAAAGAAATATGATCCTTATGGCTTTCTGTGTCAAAGAGAACAACTGACACAGTTTTCCTTTTGCCATCTTGCAAGTGAAGGGGGAAATTATTAGCCTGTGAATTTAAATTCTGCGTAAGAAAACAGGGCATATTAAGAAATCTGAAAACACTAAGGGAGAGCATCCCTGTTTGTCCAGAACTAGCAAAATTAGTGACATAAAATAAATTCCCCCCTGCCACTGGAAATATTAAAAGAAAAAGGCTGAGCCAAAGAAAATGAAAGAAAAGGAAGCGGATGGCTAATTCAAAAATCTTCCAAACATAAATCAACATCTCAACAAGAGCGTGCGTGCTGTCGGTCCAGCAGCACAGAGACCAGCAGTTAAAAAGGCCAATTAGTCTGAACAAGGACGTGCGGAATGATCAAGGGAGGTGTGCGAGGTGTGTAATATCAGATACAGAGGGGAATGGAAAGATTACAGGATGAAGTTGAGAGTGTAAAAAAATGATAAGAAAAGCAAAGGTGGAGAATGAAAGGAAGATTGCACAAGATGATAAAGATAAATAAAAAGACATTTTTCAAGAACATATAGTCCAAGAGGTCAGCGAGGAAGACAGAAGGTCCTCTAAGAGATGGCATGGGTAATTTATTGACAGCAGAGGTAGACGCTGATAAAAAAATAAAAAAATAAAATAAAAATGAATTCTTTGCCTCACTGTTCACAAAGCAAGCTGGGGGCAACACAGCAGAAATAGACGTACTGCACATTTCCCAGGGGATGAAAAAGACACACTGAAGGAAATTAAATCACTGTAGAATAGGTGATTGCCTATAGTTTGACAATGCCCTGGACAGACAGGGCTCTGAAGACTGCTGTGTGTAAAGAGAAAAATCTTTATTACAATATACCTAAATGCCTGTTTTGAAAGCAACAATCGCATCAAAACACGGGGCCAAATTCTGGCTCTACGTTTACAAGCTGTTCCCTGTGGATGAAGGGGAACTACCCGAATTCACAAGGGCAGAGATAGATTAATGATGGGAAGCCATTTAGATGAACTAATCTGCTGTCTTTGAAATCGAATCAGGTACTAGCTAAATTAGCTATGATAGATATTGGGAAAGTCCCAACAACAGACAAGCAAATTTATCATCAACAACCTGAATGAACCTGAAGTCGAAATCACACCCCTCTTACTCTTGCAAATAATCCTATTAATTTAAATTTAATTATTCACACCAATAAGGCAAGGAAAGAATAGAAATGGCTTTTTGTTCGTCACATTTAATAACCTAATTTCATTCTTTTTTCATGCATTAAAGGAAAAAAAATATTAAATCTTAAGAGGGGCACACACACACCTCCCAGGGCTTGGTTGTGGCCCCCCAGATCTGGCTCTGCAAAAGGACAACTTGCAAAATTCTGAAACCCAAAGTGTGCTTCATTCCATAAATCAGTTAAGGAGCTAAGTGAAAATAATGCCATTGTTTATCGCATCACTAACAAACCTAAGTGCTTAAAGGCAGGGAAATTAATATTAAGGACATTCATAAATCTCACAGAAAACATATATTATACCGATTTACAGCAGCTGAGAATCCGGCCCTTTACTCTTATTCGATATAAAATATATACATGTTGTCTTATTCAACGGAGTAGCCTCAATTCTAACCTAAAAATAAACCTTATTCTGTATCAGTGCAATTTCATATGCACAAATCTTTCAGAAGGAATTTCAATTAAGTTAACATCATGTATGCACCCATTACTGGCCTATAGTGATTGGTCTCTGACAGAAGGGAATGGACATATACACTTCTAATATACTGCAAACGAGCAATGCTATATATTTCTCTATTATTCTCTATTATTCTTCACAAATAAATAATGTTTTCAAATATAAGTGATTTTAACTGGCACTTGCTTAATCCATTAACTGGTGTTTCCAAATAGCAACATGCTTCAGAATAATACAGTTTTTTTGGACAAAGAAACAAATATATTGAAAATCCCAAGAGGCCAATGGTCAGAGTTAAGAGTATGGTGTTTACATAAATTAAGCACGTCTTTATGCTTGATCAGAATATAACTTTAACTGTGTTCCGACTAAAATGGATTATGTAATTAACTATTCCTTTTTAAAATTACTTTACATCTTTAAATGGTATGATAGATAAGTTTCACAGAACCCATAAATGATTTATGAGATATATTTTATTTTATTAATAAAATGCTTAGCGAGAGCTTAATCTCTCAAAATTTAACACAATGATGCATGTACTTTATATTAAGCCCATGGTTAAATACTTCGTTGCATCCTGGTGCAAAGGTTCACCTCGGAGGACCCAGTCCACATTTATGCTTTGGGCATAAATAAATTAAAAGTTACGCACCACAAACACACAAACACACACACACAGAGTAGGGCTTGTGTGTGTTCACTGTATTCCTGCAATCTTTTGTATATGACATTCCCTTTTACCAGATATTTACATTAAACAGATGGCATACCCTTTACTGCAGTTGACCACAATTTGGCTGTTTACTAAATATTTTTTGAAATTATAGATTTTTGAGGATCACTGTCTTGGTTTAGAATAGATTAAATATTTAGAAAGGCAAGTCATGCTGTGATTATTACAAGCAACTGTTATTTTTCCTGTGCATGAACATCGTGCTTATCATTGCATATTAGATACCTTTTAATATATAATAATATGGCTAATATTCACTCAGTAGGAAGTTAATTAAATAATTAATTAAATTAATCATCAGCACACTGTTAGCTACAATTCCATATAGATGCATATTAAAAAAAAAAAAAAAAGAAAAAAGAAAAAAAATCCATATTCATTCAGTGGCTTGCTCAGGAAAACTGTTTTTCTCTCCCAGCCCTGAATATAAGCATCCTTTAAAAAAAATATTCAACAGCGTTGTGCAATGAAAAGAAAAGCAAGTTCAGTTTAAATAAGTCTCTTTCTACTAACTAGTATATTAAATGTGGCTTTTAATTATTGGTTTTGATTATTTTTGAAGATTTTTGTATTTAGATGGCACACACATTTTCAATCATGTCTTAATTACTTTTAAAAATGCTGCACTGGCTTAGGGACAAGACAGATAACTTGTTAAGCATTTGAAATTTCTGAGCTGTTTTCTCAGTTCTGGCAGTCAATACCCAAGTCCAGATTGTAACCTCCTTTCTGCCTCCAAAGCCTGCCTTGGCTGCGTGTCCAGCGAGGGATTATGGATTTAGCAAGGAAGGTAAGTGTGACTACAAGC
>VXBW01001548.1:2163783-2217722 GCA_013400375.1 Thinocorus orbignyianus
TGCCAAATTGTTTTGCTCTACGGTGGGGATCTATACTAAAGGAGGATGGAGGGAGTGAGAATGGTTTAAAATATGATACCCTCGAACAAATTTCTTCTTGCCAACATGCTGAAATGGAAATGACTTTCTTTTTAGACTAATGTAATTCACAGGTTTGAAGAGCCACAGGCAAGATCGTGAGATATAGTAAATTGGTCAAAACAGACCTGGGCAAACCAATACAGGCACATATATACTGTATATACTTCAATAAAAGCAGCTGACAAACTTAGTCACCCTTACAATTTGGCCCTAATAGAAAATGTTTTGAGTCTGAATCCTCCCCACGCTTGGGAAGTGGCTTAGGGCACAAACAGAAAATGTTTATTTTAAAATACTGAACAACAATCATTAAGCAGTATAACGCAGACATGAATTCTCCAGCACAAATGCAAAGCCGTGACTTGAAAAAGTTATTCCAAAGTCAATCTTGCACTTGCTGAAATGACTCAAGTGAATACAAAGTCACACCACCACAGGTAATAAAATGACAATAGAATACGCTTGGCTGTGAAATCGCAACTTCTGGAAGTCAAACTTTCAGAAAAAAGCCCCTAATTTTTAAAGTATTTTTTCACAGCTCCATCATGTTTATTGCTATATTATTTTCAGATCTCTTATGCCAAAAATGCAGACAGTTTAGGTACCTTTGAGTTGTTAAAAGTTATGGCCAATTTTCTGAAAAATTATACCAGCTAAAAACACAACATTAAATATTTACCCTGTTGGATGTTAAAAAACGCTTACAATGAAAAATGTTCACATATTGACTATTCAAAATGGCCTTCACTTTGAAATTGTGAAATGGAAGGGATTGCAGATGTACAAGAATAAATATAAAAACAAATGAGTTGACTTGAAGTGTTGCCGGCTTTCATAAACATGCTACTGCAATAACATGTGACATTAATATTTAATTACAAAAGCACTGCTGCAAAATCTTTGAAATTAATGTTTTGCAAAATTAACATTCAGTGCACAGAAGCAAAGTCGTTCCAGGCGCGACTGTGATTAACAATGCCATTCACTTTACATATTATATTAATATATTATTCAAGCTAAGAATTAACACCTCCTAATTTAAATAAGGTGCTACATATCATGATGAGCTAAAATGCTTTTTCTTAAAATGGCCCATCTGATTTTAAGCAATCTGTGTTTATCATTTAATATTTTGTTATTGAATACTGTTCTCTGTAAAAAAACTCCTTGTAGTTTAATTTCAGGATGAAGAGATCTCATTAAACGAGTGCCGTAAGATTCAAGGATTACTGAGCCAGTGGAGCCCTGTTTTCTTTGCTGCTCTACCTGGTTTTACTTCTTTATTCCCGAGCATCAAGTTTCTCATTCCCCATCTAGAGAGCCTCTCTAGTTTTCCCGACGTCTACAAAAAAAAGCTGAGCATTTTCTTTCCTAAAATCGTTGGCTGGATCTTCAGCTGCTATAAAGGATTATAAATTCTTTTACAGCTACGTTGATTTACATCAGCTGATGATATAGCTCATATTGCCAACATTATCACGTTGCTAGTACATTTTGGGGACGGCGATTTCTTGCTGCTCTGCATTCTGTGCTGTTTCTCGTGTGTTGTAGGAGGGTAAAGACGAACCAAGGGCTCAGGGGAGGTGGCGAGTCTAACGCTCTGCCTATCTCGCACAGAGCTTTCTCGCCCTCCAGCTCTACCTTTTAGCGTACAGGAATTCAGACTTGTATTGAATTCTCTACGTTTTGAACTACAGACAAGTATAACTTCTGGTGGGACGCAGCTAAGCAATCAGGCCTGGAGGACTTTAAATGGGTTGACATATTCTCCAGCAGGTCAGACAAACCAGTTATTTTTGTTTGAGGGAAATACTGACAAGACAGATGGGTACATCACTTCAGTTTAACCACACAGAACTTCATTTGCCATCTCTAATCTGCTGTAATTGTTTGGGTTCCTTATTTCTAAAGCAGTAAAGAAATATATTTCAATGTTATCACTCACAGAGCCATCTTTTAAAGCCCAGCAGACTTGTAGTAAGCAAAAGCCCGTGATCTATTGCCTTATATCAATAGTTACTAATTCATTGTATATAATTTCACTTTCATTAATTATACAGATTAGTTGCAACCCACAAGGATCGAGAACTACTTGCTGAAAATTATGTCTGTACAACTTAAGCATCTGCGTTTAACTATCAAACCTCCAGTATTGCTAGATGAAAACCATAAATCTCCACGTCTCCTCTTCAAAATTTACAAAAAAACCGCCAACCAACCAACCCCTTCTCAAAAAAATACCCTCAAATTGATCAAAAATGGTGAAGAAGATCAAGTCTCTTATTTATGGTATCGGCTGTGAATGAACTTAATAATACCAGTTGGCTTGTCAAAAATATTGTCTGCAGAATATTCAAGTATAAGAGATGGAGAATTCGTATCTAGATGAATTAAAAAAACGTTTATGGAATCACTAAACTACAGATAAAGGTTACAGGTTAATAACTCCTTCAGTCCTTTGCTTGCCAATATCTTTAGTAATTTGGTCTGCACCTTTGTGGTGGGCTAAAGGGGGGAAAAATTTGCTGTCTCACTCCATGGGGGCCTTCCACTCCGCAAAGCTCTTTCTGTCTACACATCAACAAACCACCTTCTCCAGACGGGAGAGGCAGAAAAATGTGGTCCACTAATATTTTGCATAGATCCTGGTTCTCAAACCATCCCTCTCTATGTTATGACAATGACATGAAAGCTATATCCTGCACCCATTTGTTTTGCAGAAAATTAAACAGTATGAAATAATGACAAGATATTGTCTTAATGAGAGTTTAATCAAAAATAGAAACTCCAGATTTTTCCTTATCCCTTGCATTATCTAAAACTGAGAAGACACTGAGGACATCTAAACATGAAAACACCAGATCTACCTTAGTCTACCTTGCAAAAGAGCACTTTCTTGCTAAGTACCCCATTATCAGACATGACCAGCTGTGCACTTGAAAGATCTGAGTAAACGCTACATACCATCACTGATGGGCCTACGGTTTTATATTTTAACTCAAAAAACCCACTCTGTTCACAACAGAAAATAGTGATTCATCTAGTGTTTTCAAATATTTTTCTGAAGTCATCCTATTTAAAGGCCTGCTTTAATATCGGACCTGAACAAAACAGAAAGCAGAAGTAAGTTTTCAACTCTGAAACAGGTGGTGGAGAATTTATTAGTGTCTACCTCTGAAATCCTCTCCCCTCACACCTACAAAACATTTAGCATAGTAAAAGACTGTAAAATAAATTAGAAGCAGAGATCTTTTTAGAAACTGTACATATGGCATCCAAGTTTACGGTAGAATCTCCTTCTATTTGAATAAAACATGGCATTTCAAAATAAATTAGGAGAAAACAAAGGAGATAAAAGTGGGAATATCTTATGACCTTCTTGAAAAATGTTATTCTTTCTTCTGTGCAGTGAAAATTTTCAGTGCCAAAGCTTGACATCAAAATAATGGATATATAAAATTCAGTCAACTTCTGATAAAGTCCATATGAACATATTCACCCAAGGACAAAGAGTGTGCTTGAAAATCTTATATTTTAGTTGAAAAAGCTGAGCAATAGTCATTAACTCATTAGAATGACCTTTACATGGCCAGTCTTCACAGCCTTGGAAAGTACTAGAATAAATGCAAGAACTGAGAAGAAATGTGAAGACAACTCAAGAATCAGAAGTGTCCCCACATCGTTCATACTCACTGAGCTCCACGAGTCTGACTTGTCATTGCTTTCCTAGAATCTCAGATCTAATTAGAGTTCTTGTATTTTTTGAAGACTACGTGTGTCTGTTTACCTTTATTCTAGTTTTATCGTAATGAAACACTCATGTTGTTGGTTGTAATGTTGATCTGCACAACAATCAACACATAGAGAAGAGGGTATTTTACTGTGCATCAGCTGATTTAGTAAAAAAATCAAGTTCCACTGCATAACCATAAAGGCTGCAGAAAGAAAGTGCCCTGAAATACTATAGAATGACCCCTGCAGTTCCTGAAACACATGGATCTTTAAATACAAACACTCCATCACAGGGCTATGTCTTCCAAGACCTTCCTCTAGCTTGGATGCACCAAGCTCAACTTCTCTACACCAGCCACAACAAAGAATAACATTTGCACAACTGGTGTAAAATACAAGTAGCCCCATTACTCCTTTCTTATAAAGGTGCAGGTAGAGAGTAAACCAATAAAGTAATAGGAAATGATATTTCTTATCCTCTAGGTTTTTTACATGAATTCTCCCTCACAGCAGGTACAACACTGCAGCCTCCTTTGGCTACTTACCAGATTTCTTGTCTTCACTAACTATAAAGAAATTTGTACTGCGTGGAGATCCAGGCACTTTTAATTTCTGAGCAGATTTCATCTCAGAATTAACCTTATTCCAATTTAGCAGGGTTATATCCTTACCTGCTGAAGTAAGGATCTTATTGGTGTTCCTGTGTATAATATGATATCATTTATGAAATGAGACTCTTGCAATTCACGGCTTGTTAAGAGGAATGAGGAGATTTAAATTGGTTTCATTCAGGTGGGAGCCACCATTGTTCTTTCTATCTTTAGCTTAGCATTGTCTCCTCAAAATACTGCTTTCTGCAGCAAACCACTGTCACTTTGGGTACATCAGGGGAAGTTTTAACTAAATTCTTGCCAATATTCAGCAAAACCATTGGAGCCCAATGACAAAGCCAATACTGTTTTAATGAAAGAAGGCTTACCCCTTTAAAAAACGGATGGCCCAGACTGTCTGTCACCCACTGTACTGGTGGATTTCATTGATGGATTGGCTTAAGTGGACTTGCTCTATTTTTTTGGATCAGTGTAAAATCATAACATTTGGCCCAAGGTACTGTTAATTTATTAGGTTTTTTTTTAACCTATGGGTTTTATTTTAGACACCTGAATTTACTGAATACCAACAGCGCAGCAAACAAAAGTAGAACAAACATTTATTGAGAACTAGAATGTTATTTCCCCTTTTGTTGGAAAGAGTAATGATATATGAAAGAAAGAAATCCCATGCTGGCCACAAATATTATAAACAGTGCAAAGCAATAACCAGGACACTACGAAGAAAGAACTAAATGAAAAATAAAGCCAGAAATTTCCTTATACCTGGGGTGGGGGCTTGGGGGGGTGGTGGTGTCTGAAGGCTGCAAAAGTAAAATTCTGAGAACTGTATATTATTGATAACTAAAACGATGACCTCTTCGGTCTTGCATGTTTTGTGATGTAACCTGTGATTTCTGCCAAGCACTTGTAACAGTTCTCATCACAACATGAACTGATAGTGTGATATGTTAACATCACCACTAATGTACGCCAGCATTACACTTCTCTTTCTTCGGTTAGACAGCTTTCCTTCAGGCCATCAGACGTTGGAGGTCTGTACAAAAACGCCCCTCTTCAAAGCAAGCAAATACCCATGAATTTTAGCACAATTAGACCAATTCTAGATAAAACAGTTTAGCGACTCCTATTTTTCATTTGCAGTTGAGCCGATACGACAAAGTTGAGATTCAGTGCCGGATTTTTAAATTCTTTGAAGCTCAGTGACGTCTACATTTGCTGTCTCTTTCAGACCTATCTATAAATAACATTCAGTAAAAGAAAGGAGATAAAACCTAAGAATTTTAATATCCTGTTTTGCCATTTTTCTTTATTCTTTTCTAATATCAGATAACCTAATAATACAACGTATAATAAATATTTAAGGGGAAATAGCAATGAATCTGCATTGTGCTTTCTAAAGTCTCTTCTTGAAAGGCTGATTACTCACAAATTGTAATGGGTCTATTATACAAAATTTATCTTTCTTTCATGATGTGATTCTTTAGCCTTAATATTCACTTGATTCCCACTGATTACAATAGAATATGTACAAGAACAACAGTAGATGAGACCAGATGGAGCTATAGAAATATTCTCTCCTTTTAGACACACGCACACACTTCAGGTCCCAAAAGCATAAACATGTCTTAAGACATGCTCCGTAGTCCTCGTTACCAGCGCAATAAAAATAAACTTAATGAATGCATAGACTGCCAAAGCTTTATGCAGTGGGCCAAAGAAGCTTTTGCCTAAATAAACACCGAAGAACACAACACTGCTTTTCCCATCTTATACCATCCTCAGTGCTCCTTACAGTGGTACCTCAATTCCTTCAAGTGGAGCCGAACCCCAACACACACAACAAAGTTTCTGACATTTCTCTTCCTACTTCTCTGGAGAACAAACCCCCAAACTCCAAAATCAGAAATGTTCCCTCCTTCAAATGCCTGTTTCACTAAGGCTTTGAAACATTTAATTTACCAGGGTTTTCCTTCCTGCTGAGAGGGAAACATGGATGGTTAAATGCCACTGCAGGCATTTGGGTTCCTACCTGGCATGCTACCTGAGAAAGGGTTTGGGTTTATTTTTCAAGAACTGTCCCTAGATCCTTAGGTTTTTTTCTTGTATTCCTCCTCAGACATTCTCTTTCCCTTCTCAAGCATCCAATTCCCTTGATAGGGTGCCTTTAAATTCCCCTCCAAAGGTCTCCTTGGCCCTTTCATTGTCGTCTTGGATAGTCAAACACTGGGACTTCCCATAAGAGACACCAAACATTTCTTTGCCCTCTAAATGCACGTTTTGATGTAATATAGAGCAGGCTACTCATCTGAGGAGACACGCAAACACAGGAGAGTACTACAAATTATAGGGGTAAGTGAACAAAACCACATAGGATTTCATAAGGAAAAAAAAAAAAAAGAATAGTATCTTTCCTTAAGCTACAGGCATGCTCTGACATTGATATCTTTAACATTTTCATGCACACGGAGGACTATAAAAGCATTAATACACACAATGAAGATAACAGTTTAACTGTAGTTCCAAAGCGTGGTTATAGCAACACACCAGTTAATAATACTTTACACATGTAAAAGCAGAAATACCGTCATCATCTGCTATTGAAACAAACAAGAAAACCTCATTTGCAACATGCACCTCGACTCCTAAATTGCATTCAGAAAGAGTTAAAATATGAAATAAAATTATAAAGGCACCAACGATATTTTTATAACAGAGCTACCGCTAGTAAGCTGTATTTTAGAGAAACACTGCACATTTTGATGACTGTCAAAATTTACATAACTTACTCTACATGAATTAACTATGAGGTATAAAATGCAACTTTGGCTAAATAAACCCTCAGCAATTGTAAAGCAGTATTTCAAGCACTGCTAGAATAACACCAGACTGAAACATTAAACAAAAAAAGGGATGAATATTGAGTGGTCTCCCCAATATTTAGTTATCATTGTGAAATAAATTGAACAATCAGAGAAGATAATCTTTAGAAATACGGTTCATAATTCTAGTTGCTATAGTACTTTTTATTTTTATTTTTAATGAGTGTTTGTCAATTTAGTGTCTACAATCAAAACTCTGAGATATTAGGGTAATGAACTGGGTCCGGGAATAACCAGAAAACACATAAATACTAGAATTTCTTGAAAACATGAAGTGTTAAGAGAAACAAATTCCAGTCTTTAACATCTGTCCTACAGATTCTTACCATTTATCTGCTGATCAAAATTTCGAATGGTGCCAAAAAAAATCATGAAGTCAAAAGGACTTGGTGGGGGGATCTTTGTTTCTCTCTAAAAGCCTAAAAGTTATACTCAACTGCAGCACAAAGAGTAAAGAGGTTGTTATTCATATTAACTACATTTACATTCCTATCGCAACATCCAGAGAGCTAATAGTGGGGTTATTAACATAACAAACGTAAATGTTCTATATAAATAATACTGTTTCAGGCCAGCAACCGCTCATCTGACAGCATTTAGGCACAGGCTCAACATCTGTTTATGAACACTTTGCCTAATGATATCATCAGATATCATTAAGTGCGGCAGAATACAGCACAGAGGCAGGTGCAGCTGCCTTCAGTACCCATCACAGAGGAAGAAAAGAGCTGCATTCCCGATCCGAAAACCCATCATTAGGACAATTTTCTTCGACAAACCAGCCCTGTGATTTCAATCTGTATATCACCTGTAATTGTAGTTTTTAGCAAGAAGCTGATTCTATACATTTAGCGACGAATCACGTTGATGGCCTGAATACTGGAAACACATTTGTGCTACCAGCTGCGGCAGCTTTTTTTAGAGCCTGTGTTAACAAAATACTGCTAACAAGGCAATGCTTGGAGTGCAGCTTTGTTTCTCTTTCTTGTTCATAGTGTTTAGATGTGCATAATTATGGAGATTAGCAATTGATTGCTTCTCAATAATAATTGATTATTGGTCACTGAACCTTCCCCAAAGCACTTCACTGAAGGTGAGGATAGGTGATAAGTTCATTCTTAGCAGATCTAGGAAACAGAAAGGAAAGGTCCAAAAGAACCTTCGATTTGTACATCAGTTTCCATGATAAACAGACCAAAGGGATAATAGAATATCCCAAAGCCTCGTTTGCCCGGAGGCGAATTGTAGAGATCATAGCAAGCCTGCAGAATTCTCCCTGTGGACTATGTAAGAAACATACATCATTTTTATATATGTCAGTTGTTCTTTGATTTGAAAATATTTCTACCCATTTAATTTATCTTTTTCAGTCAGTTTTCTTAAATTGTACAATTTAGGGGTTATATGAAAGAATGAATATCATTTCTGAATACCCCTAAAACGAAACAAACTGACAAAATAATGCAAGTCTCTTTAGCAGAAATGTACAAATATTGAGGCATCTATTGTCACTGACTTCAAAATCACTATACCCTTTTGATCTGCTTTATATCCATCAAAATTTTGGTCTGTGGCAACTGCCTGGATGCAACGTAACAGAATGTTGGGAATATAACACGATGCCACAGCTAAAATTTAAAGGCGAATGCTCTTATTTTTGGCTTAATCACCCACTGTCAATTTGGACAGCAGATATCCAATTTAAATTTATTGGAGTGCATGGAAACCACTCAGACAATAAAGTAGCCGTAGCGTTGGTAAAATGGTAAGCATCATTTCTTGTTGGCTAGTCAAAAGTATTTTGAACAGTTGAGACCAGTTTTTCTAACCCTTCCATGTTTACAGAAAAAAATGGAATTGTAAGCCTGACATATCATGACATCCATCTTTAGATAACCTTTTTTTTAAAAACAAAAAATGCAGAATTTTACAAGGACGTGCCTTCTCTACGGCAGTGAACTTTACAACCCGATTCATGAAAAATGCAGCTTGTTTAAAGTTAGCCTGCTCCATTTCTGGAAAATTTTTAGGTTAAAATGGGAAACAGATTGTACAATTATGAGTCAAAAGGAAAATGCCCAAGATACAGGGCTGAGGTTTGAGGAAGAGGAAGGGCTAGGACCAGAATCGGTGCTCGCTTTCTGCTCAAAGAAGTGTCTCACATAATGAATGCACTCACTTTCAAGAGGGTCTCGTTCAGCCTTTGTGTTGCTTTCCTCAAAAGCAACACAATGGCAGCAAATACTCAAATTACACATCACATGCATGATCCAATCCAGCCCCAAGATCTGAAGGGCTATTCAGCGCTTACACCCAACCACTTTTTACCAGCTCCTACACGTGGACCTGAAAGAATAGAGAAGGTGCTTGCTGAAACATTTTAAACAGCAGCAGGTACGACATGAATCTGGAAATTACACCATTCAAGACAAAATAAATCTTCGAATGTTGGAGGCAATGTATCTGCACACTCTCTTTACAGAAGGGGCTTTCTTTTTAAAGCCGCTTTAATCCAACCTCTGTTTGTGCACACAATTAGATGAGGAGATAATTTCCAAGCACAATGACTTGCAGGTGCAAATAGTGATATAGATAACAAACTATCTGATCTGCGGGCACAGATAGATAGTTAGACATCTAGAATCCTTATGTGCAGCCATAAATAATTGCATCCTCAATTATTTATACAAATAAAGAGAGAAGGCCAGCGTAGGGGGGAGGATGGGGAGAGAGAAAGAAATAAAAAAGAAGCGAAGCAAAACAGTACTTGATGTGGAAGAGGTTATTTTCAGTCCTAAGCCCCAAAATTTTCAAAGTACAGAGGCAACATCAAGATTTCACATTACTACCCCTCTTGTCCCACATATGAATCCGTAATCTATGGTACTGTTTTAAATGCAAGCTTTTTTTTAAATTTAAGATTGTTGTAGGGTTTACACCACAGAAGATGAACTGATGTAGTTGCTCCTGAAGGTATGAACCAGTAACATAAACAGTGAATTGCTTCAGTGCATTCAATGGCTCTTTGAAAACAGTTTCTGCTACATTTTGCATTAGTCTTTACCATGTGCGTTAAACAAGTGCACAGATACAACTCTAGAGATGCCTGACACTTTCTTCCTCCAGAAACATCCTCAAAATAGCTCATTTAGAATAAACAAAGGCTCAACAGATGTTTGTAAAAATGGGAAGAATCCTTACCACAGACTACTCAGGCCTATGAATGCAAGTAATATTAAATATTGCACGAATTATAATATCATACACGTTACAGACATATATGTAAACTACTAGAAACATTATGAAGTTTGAAAAACAAATTAATTTCAAGTTTTCGTAATGACTGTGATCATTTTCCATTCCCCACGTACATATATATATCTACATTCAAGTGATGTCTCATCACATGACCACATGCACCCTTTTTCCATAGGTTTCTGTCTCATTCAGAGCCCAGAATGATTGGTTTGATGCAAAACTATCCAATGTTTCATTTTAGCTTGACTACTCTCTCTTTAATTATAGCACAGTATTTAGGTTCTACTCTGTGTTACAAAGGTATTTGTATATCTTTTTTTGCAGCATTGACAGAACAGCACTTGAGTGTTCTCATTCTTCATTCATTTTACAAGACCCATTGGAAATCAGAGGGTGTCATTCTCTCAGTTGAAATCTCCACAATGGGAAATTTTGAGAACAAAGAGATCAAGATCAGAAGCATCTACTAATTTGGTACATTTACTACAAGAAATTTAGAAGCTGATTTCTTTTTTCGGGAAGGTGTTAGATGGTCCTTTCTGGGTGGGATGTAGAACCCCACTGATTTCACTTAGAGCAGCAAGAAGTTGCACAGTGGCTTCCTGAGGTCTCAGGTCAGACCTCCAGCAAACGAAGGGCACATCAGCAGAGATAAACCATAAAGACAAAAGCAGAACCTGGGGATGGGAAGAGTGTATGTGAGCTCTATGAGAGAAGCCTAACTTCTCTCTCTTTTCCGTATTTCAATTTTTATTTTTTTTTTGATGCAGTTCCCTTACTAATTCCTTGTATGCTTTCAGAACATACAAGAAACAGTCAAATCCCTGATTCACCCCAAAGACTGCTTTCTGTGCAGTGAGAGATCTAAGCGTTTTCTGAAAAAGGCAGAGCGTGATCTCATCACTGAAGGCTCTGTCATGACACACACATGTGAGTGCAGTGCTCATTTAAATTCACATAGTTCTGATATTTCCTAACTTCTGAGTGCCGTATTCAAACAACAATGACATTTTAAAATACCAGGGTTTTGTCTTATTTTCTACTCTTTTAAAAAATAAAATCCCCAAATACAGAGGTGCTATATCAACACACAGACAGATTTCTCCTGCTTTCACTGTCTCCCTCTGTATCCAGAAGAGCCAGGATCAGTTGTCCCTTCACCCTTGCCAAGCTCTCCACTCACATATACAGACATCCAGTTCACAGCTCTTCCCTCTTAACTTACCTCTTCATATATGTCTAACTCTTGATCCTGGCAGTATTACTAAGGTTATGGAAAAAATAAAATAAAATAAATCCATTTTCCATATTTTCACACTAGAATCAGCATCTTAATGGTGAGGAATAAGACTACATAACTGTGTGTATGAACACCTTCCATGGCTTACTCCATGGGATGGGATGGGGGGCTGTATGAAAGCATTACTCTTGCTCCCTCTTTTCCCTTTCAGCCATCCCTCCCTTAATCCTTTCTCTTCTCTGTTATCTCCTACATCTCTTCTCTTTTTTTTTCCCCCTGTTAATAAGCTTCCCTGTGTCCTTCCCCTAAACTTTACATTTATCCCCAGAATAAAGGATTCAAAAAACAAAACAGCAAAAGTACACAGCTAAGAAGACTGATGTCTTTAATTGTACAAGTTTCTCTTATGTCTTCCTTTACATATATAGTTTTCTTCAGATGGCAATTATTCAGGGCAAAGAAAGTCCCTGGGCTCTAGATGTGTATCTTGGAAGTGCCTGGCATATTTTATCTGTTACTATTGGATAAAAACCACATAGTAATAATAGTCAGTGTGGTTGGTTTTATTTCCCATGTTATGCATCCAAGCATTGCTTGTGTGAATGCGTTGCTATGACAAAAGGCTTTCCCCTATGCTACAAAATTTGGCTTTGATAGCTCCTGCAACGGTTGGAGAGGACCATCAATTGATCAGGTTACCTCGTTTAATTGATAGCTTACTGTACATCATTCTAAGGCAGTCCACTGAAAAATATTACTTACCATTTACAACATTTGCCATGTATGCTTTACAATAATGATGGATCACAGCAAAGAATGTCTGCTACGGACATACTGCCGAATTTTAGCCTTATATTTTAGTTTAAGAGTAGGCTGGAAAAAATATAGCCCAATTGCTAGACACTCTTTTGTTTAACCTCTTTTCACACAAAATCAAAAGTTTTATTTTTTTGTCTTCTAGGGCAAGGCTGCCCTCAGAGGCAAAATACAGTGTAATATGACAAAAATGTTCAAGTGCAATATCTGATTTGTATGTAGTTCTTAGATGTTATATTGTTTAAAAGATATAAAAAAAGTTGCTTGAAAACCTATTACAGCCTAACACAATAGTACAGCCTTAAGGAGGTTCTGATAATGCTGATTGTAAACACTGAAACTTCACTCAGGATAGCAATCATGGCTCAAATTCAGAGGAACTGCAACCTAGAACTATATTTTTTGATTTTCTTTTGCAATGAGGAGGATAAACTCCTTTTATTTTTTCCAGACAAGCACTTGTGCTTGTGGTAAGAGTATAGAAAACACGAAACCAACATCAACTCACAGAGCAATGTCTGACCAAACGCACAAAGCTAAGAAAGCAGTCTTTAAAAATGCCACCAATTTACCCCTTCCAGTGCTCAATGATAAGTAATTTAGATACCTATTAAGAATAATTTAATTGCAACATTATTATCCTTTCCCTGCTATCAGAGCAATTTCTAGAGGACATGAAGAATTTCAGACCTGTAGAACTCCTAGGTCTGATACACTCTTTTTTAGCAGATGAGAGATGATTTCTGGAAAAAAGTAAATAAATCATGTCCTCCTTCTGTTCTAACATGACAACCAGAAATCCTGCAATCCACCAAAAGGTCCAGTTTCTTTCTCTCTCTCTTTTCACCCCAGACAGAGCACTAAAATCACTTCTCCTCTGGTCGTGCCACAAGACTGCTCTCTCTGGGGTCTAGTGATGGCACTTTTTTTCTCTTCTGAGCCTACCTATTAACGGAGGCAGCGTGATGTCGGACACAGGTCATTAGATCTGTTTACATTTCCAAGCTTTGCTTTTGCCCACAAATACTGACATTTTCTTTTCTCAAAGTACCAGATTCTGGTGTTACGGAGTAAACCTGGTGCTGTTTTAACTTCTGGACATGCCAGTGGTGGCTCAGCTGAGCTCCAGGACAGGAGTGGAGCTGTGTGTGTGTGATTTTCAGGGGGCACTCAGCCACCAAAATTGCATTCCCAATCCACCACAAGGAAAATTTCATTTTGCTTCTCCAAATATCAAGCCTTGCTTTCTGGAAAGCAAGTAATATCATTTCCTCTATTCATCTTAATTTTAGTCCTAACATTGTTTGAGTCAACTTGAAATAGGAATAGAAAAGGGAAAAACAAGATCTTAACCTTGAGTATGTCAAACTTCAATTGGGTTTAAAGCCATAGTTGATTCAAATATGGATTTCCATAGAAGCTGTTAATTATTTATAGTCATATATACAATACAGGGGTGTCTTCACTCCTAGGAGTCCTACAGTAGCAGATCTGACAAGATACACCGTGGTTCTCCAGAACAGGAATCCATTTGCAAGGTTTTATAGAAAATCTAGCTTGTAAATCACTAACATTTCTAGCCTGCATGCTTCTTCAGATGTACATGGAGAAAACAAAACTCATACAGTTGGATTAAAATGGTGGAAGGTTGTGTTAATTAGAATTTGAAGATTAACATCATATTTTTCTCTTTACTTTTTCAAGTAATATTTCTTACAGGCAGCAATACATTGTCAATACAAATTCTCAATAGGAATGTGGCTTAATACCATGCAATTGGCTTTTTATCAAATTCCGCTGGAGCAACTTCTCTGCCATCTGAGCAGGTTTTTTGCTAAATGCCACTGAAGTGGCGTCACTTCAAAACAACACCAGAGAAGGTTTTGTTTGGTTTTGTGCTTTGTTTTTAGCACACAAGTGACTTCAGCAGAAAGCACCGCTGCCTGAAAATGGTAATAATGAGATGTGGCACCTCGGAATTACCATGGTCAGATAGCAAGAGGTTCATGAAGATTAAATACTCCTTTTTTTCCTGATATGAAAATGTCATGTACTGGAGACCAACATCCATGTAATATTGTGAAGTACTCAATAACAACAAACTACCATATGTCATGCAACCCTGCCCACACTGTTTGGAAACCAGTTAATACTTTTTCATTTACTGCTTCATACATGCAGGGTGGGAGAAGAAAGCTGTAACTCTCTTTTCCCCATTCTTTGAGAAACTTTAGGTTGCCGTAGTAATCAAACACAGTAATATTTATTCATGGGAACATGTGAAAATAACCTACAGACTTCCACTGCTGTGTCAGGTAGCTGAAGTGCCCCTAGAAACAGTTGCATCCCTGGCTTCCTTTGTGTATAGTGATGAACACTTTGTTTGAGTTAACTGTACTGAATCACATATAAATTATGTTTCCTATCATTTAGCCATAAAATTTAAAATATTTGACGAATCCATAAAGTTAAAAGACATTATGATACCTATGCCATTCAAAATTACGCACTTGGGAGGAAACTGGTCTTGAAGAACAGATTAAAGGTGGCGTTTTCATCTTTTATTGAGAATTTCTCACACTTTATCAATTCAACACTAATTTTTAGCAGCATAGTGAATATGCTGTGTTTCTTTTATTTAGTAATAAAACCTGGGTCTGCAGAAGACAATCTAAAACCTTGAAACCAACAGAAATTATTATCAAAATGAAGGCTAAAAAAAATAATAAATTATTATCCAAAAGGAAGAAGTATTAATACATGTAATTCCGATTTATACTGACCATGCTCCAGAATCACCTTAATTTAATAGAAAAATCATAGCCATAATTTTGTAAATTTATAAACATATACTAAAGCTTTTGCAGAATTTGATGGGGAGATACGTTATCTATTGTTTCCACTTCTAATATACATGTGTAAAGCATTTACTAGTGTACTGCTTTATAAACAGCACAAGATGGAAGTATTTGAACACTTAGGTTGTCACCTTAAAACAAACTGTCACACATTTTTCTTCACACATTTGAAACCCAACTTATCAACCTTAACAAGTGTTGTTATCAAAAGAATTTTGGTGCCTTTGTTCTTTCCCTTTTGCAAGTAAATTACACTTTTAGGATTTATTAAGACAAGAAACAATTTTTGAATAGCAGGTCAAAACTCTCTATGGAAAAATTCTCATTACTTTCTAGCCTGAAGCAGTATTTACCACTCCAACTTATCCATCTTTTTCCTGTTTTTTATATATCTATATTTCCAGAATCTTGTTTCTGTGCCTAATGCTATAACATTGCAGCAGTTTGTTCAAAGCAACACTCTTATTTTTGCTCTTAGCCGGTGCTATACAAACCCTGATCAATTATTGAAGTGTAAGCCCTGAAGTAACACAGCCATTACTGCAGCAGGCAGATAAAAATGGAACACTTTTAGCTACAGTATATTTACTTTAGAGTTTCAGCAAACAAACCAACAAGTTAAACTACCTTGTCTTTCACTTTGTTTGATGTACTAATATTTCCTGCATGTTCAAAAGTCTTTCTTTTAAAACAAAGTTACTGAAATGTTATGGCTGCTTGTTTGTGAGAATACCTACGCTTAAATATTTGCATGAAACAGCCTTGAGATATAGAAAAGGCAGCATTAAAGTAGTACAAATCTAATGCAGAAGCTGCTATCTGTAGTGCCATAAGAGCCACAGTTTTTTATGAGCTGTTTGGTATTTTAAGTTCGCCAAACTGCAGAGCCTGCATATTGTAATGACATTAAAAATGATGCTGGGAGGTATCTTAAACAACAAACAACATCACTGAGAAAAGTATTCATTAAAGAAAAAGGAAAAAAAAAATCAAATTAGAGGTGTTGGAAATTTCTCATGAAAATCAACTGCTAATCACTTGTGGACTTTTCTCCTTCTGCAGCTCACTCCTTTACTCACAAAGGAGTGCCCAAGATGTAATTTTTTGTTAAACTGCCTTCTTATTTAATTATACAGAGTCTATTTGATAGCGACGCCAGTTCAAGACTGCAACTATTCATCTTCTGATGGTGCTGCATGTGCATCTGCACACAAGATATAATGTTTTTCAGTTTAAATGTCTGTTCTGGGTTTTAAGGACTAAATGATAGTGAAGATGACTGGAAACATTCCAGATTTTCCTATATAAACTGCTTAGCAAAACCAAAAATTAGTACTTACACTACAGAACTAATAATGTTTGACACTTGCATTTTATCACTTACGATACGAAGAGCGGGAAGAACTTGTCCCAAGAAGTTTGAGGGAAACTATAAAAACTCAGTTTTAGAAACGGATGTTTAAAAAAAGACTGCATGGTTTTGCTCAGTTCTCAGCTGTACTTTTCTCTAGTCCCCAGAGGAAAGAAGGCTGCGTGGCTTGCAAACACCGTACGTGAAAAGTTTATGAAAAATGATCTCATAAATACATAAGTATGTCATCGCATCCCACTTAAAGAAATTTGATAACTGGATGTAGTAGCCATGAGTAAAAAAAAAAGCTGGAGATACTTAGGTGTTTTCATAGGTTTAGACAAACACCAGTAGTAGTATTATGAAGAGGTGTTCTTGAGGGCTTTGTATTTTTGCATTCTTTATAGGTAAGAGCATATAACCCTTTCATTTGTGAGAATATTCACAAATATTTTCACTGACGTTGGCAATACTACTTGGTCACACAAGCAGTACATATAGGGCACCATAAGCAGAGATCACATAATTCCCTCAAATATCTAAACTTTCCAAAATTTATTCTAGCTTGGAAAATATGACAAAGAGGAAACCACTCCTTCTCAGCCACAAAGAAAAGAAAGCAGCTAGTGCTATCTGCAAGTCATAGGAACCTGATGCTGCTCTGATGCTGTTAGCAGCATCCCAGCTGATTGGAGGCAGCCAGGTAGGAATTCAATCCTTACCCAGATACACAGAGATGATCTCTGTTTTGTTCACGCCAATTTTTGTTCATTTCTGGACATGGGAAGAACCTAAGCCCTTCAAACACAAATCAGACAACACAAGTACATGTCCGAACGGGCATACATCCATACAGATGATGCAGAAAGCATAATTTCAAGATAAAAATAACCACAGATTTATTTTCTTTTATGGGCAATTACTAATCGTGTCAAACTGTCTCTTTTCACCTTTCATTTCAATACACCTCATTTTAAAAAATGGAAATCACAATGAGTGTAAACAACTTCTTTATCTTCCATTTTATTTTTGTAATCAGTACATCTGAACCTGGTAAAATATTCAAGGTATGCCTCAAATACTTGGAAGCAAAAACCTTTTCATTTGAACATTCGATTCACTGAAAGTGAGGTAGCCAATTTGTTGTTGCAAGCGTCTGTGCTATTATTTTTAGAGCTTTCTGGCAGACAGCTTATGAAAGGTGGTTTGTATAAAGCAGCAACATAATTTGAAAAAGTGCAAAAAGAGAATCTATAGTGATGCATGTCTTTGTGAAACTGCTCTTTATTTAAATATTGCACTGGATAGTAGAAACAGGCTTACTGGATTTATGAGGTGTGAAGATATGTCTCATAATGATTAACATTAGAATTACAATTTAGACCTGAGGTCAGACTCCAGATACTGCATTAACCTTCTTATTTCTTAGAAAATCTGGAGCTCTTATTGTTATCACAGCCTTCATTAAAACAAAGGTGCTATTGAGTTCACTGTTTGTTTCTAATGAGTCAGGAAAGATCTGGTCTTTGAAACTTCTCTATGTTACTATACTCTACTCATCCATGCTTAGCTTTTCTCAGAGCAGCTCTGTATGCTTCTGTGGGAACATAAAAATAATGCCTACTTTTCACGAAACTTATCTAAAATGATCCAAAACATGGGTAGCCTCTCTTGCAGTCACCAATTTCAGATAGATTCATAATGAAATAACCACTGTGTGAGTTAAAACAGATAAATAGTCCTCTAAACCCTGAATGTTCTGTTATTCTGGGTAATTACCTTCAATACAAGAAAATTTGTGCTTGGCTCCTGGTCTTTTATAACTGTGTTCCCTACGAGCACTTGGCAAGAGCCACTAGGAGGGCTGCCTTGGGGAGAGGGTCGCAATGTCAAACCTGAAGAACTACATATCCTCAAGCACAGGGTTCAGCTGGCTGGAGAGAGCTTGGGGAGGGAGTGGAAATCAATGGATGTTCAGTTCCAACATTTATCCCACAGTTCACATGCCATCAGCAAGACTTTCTGATTGGCTGGTGACTCCTAGAAGCCCTTCTCCTGCAGGCAATTTGAGGATCTCACAGTCAGAAGAAAGCTTTGAGTCTACCATGGCTATGTAGACTGGTTATTCTGAGCAGGCAACAAACCCTTTTCACGTTTTCCAGGAGCACAAGGTCTATGGCACATGTATACTATAATCCTTCTGCAGACACATGGTAAATCTGACGTTCCCTGAAGCTACCAGACTTACTTGCTTAGGGCTAACGTGAACCACACTGACCTGCAGGACACCAGCTATTTCACACTCTCAGAAAACACTCCTGTGCTGCTCCTTGATGTGCCTAGAAAGACTTTTCAGACTTAACTTCAAATGGAAACTTCCCTCCCAGCCCTTTCAGGATATAAGAAAGGGAAAAGGAAAGTTAAAACTGACAACATGAGTCTAACCCAAAAAACCAATTATTAAAACAACCAACCCCAGCTCCTCCCTTAAAAATAAACAAAAATAGGATAACCAGCTACATCCTGTAGTTTCATTACATCCTGTAATTTCCTCTGTTCCACCTCCATTCCTGTTGCTTCAATTCATATTTCTTTCTCCTACAGAAAAAGAGACCTAATCAAGTAATTTATATCATCTTTCCATTTAGCTTCAACGTACATAGCTTTACTCATGAATTAGGACATTAAGGTATTTGCTTGAAGACTAAAAGTAGGTGAACAGGTGAATGATAACCCAGATCCACATTTCCACAGGTTAGTCTAAGCAAATCACAGACAAATGGTTAGTCAGGAATCTATGACTATAGAACATATTCATTAGATAATTTGATCACTGCAGGGCAAAACTACAAACTCATCACCTAGACCTCTTTTAAAGAAGGAGCCACTATAGCAACAGGAACAAATCATCCTAAATTTTGAATGTCAAAAACTTATAAACAACCATCCTAAAGATGTCCCACGTATCATCATCACCTAATGAAAGCTCACATATCTTCAAGCGGTAACACTGGATGTTTTATTGATAACTGGACTGCGCAGCACACAAAGACAGGGGATGGGAAAATTGTAACACTGTATGAAGTTGAAAGGAAGTTTTCGGGGAAAATAGGATGAATGCCTGTTATTACCCATGAATGCAAAGAACCTGTGAAGACAGCTAAAGTATCTCCATTTTAACTAGTTGTCCATTCAAAAGAAAATTGACAGTTTACATTTCTCACCAACAGAAGTTCCAAAGCATATGCCATGCAAAAAATCCAATTCAGAAACATTTATAAAACCTCAATTGCATACTAAGTATTCTCTTGATCTCATGACACTTGACCTACTGTGGGTACAATGGAGAATAACTCTAATTTTGAATATTCATTATATCTATCTTTTTTTTTTTTAATAATAACAAAAAAAAACAATCCACCCAACACAACATTTTAATGTCACACAGCAACAAAAGCTATTCACGGGCCAAAGCCTAGTCACTTAGGCTTACCCTAGACTGATGATTATACATCAAAATGTCAGAAGATGTGTATTTACCAAGTTTGATGAAGAAAATCTGACAAATACTATTTAAGATAAGTGGCATTTTCTCCTAATTGTTTTCAGATGAATGAATGAGAACCTAATGCCCTGCTACTTCGGCAGAGCACTAAATGGCTTCAAAAACTCATGTTTATACAATGTATTGATACACACTCTAAAAGGAAAATTGAAACAGTCATGCCCATTTATAAATGTAAGTTAGGTATACGTAGCTTGAATTACAAAAGAAAATGGGGAAAAAATATCCCAGATTAACCAATCGTTATTTACATTTGTTTGTTGTCTTTTCTGCGTTTGATATGTCATCTCAATCACCCTCATTTTCTTGGCACTGTTGTGGTTTTGAAAACTGTAAGTGTTTCAGCTAGCAACAAATTTACTTAAATGAGTCATTTACTATAGGTGGATCACACAGCAAAGACAGACTCTTTAAACAGTCTTCCAGGGTACAGTGATGTATACAAATATTCTACAAGAAAAGAAAACCAAATATATGAAGTTGCTGTGTGTAAGGGAATTTTCCCAAATGTATTTAAACTCAAGTCTCTGTGTGCTTTCATTAACATTTAAGGTTTGAGAAGAGCTTGCTGTTAGTGGAAAGATGCAGGAAAAGGAATTGCTATAGGAAGAGTCTTACGTTGAAGTTTCTGCTGTCCATAGTCTATGAAAGAAGGACTCTTCTGAAAGAGGGACTTCTTTTACTGTACCCAAGCATACCAACCACTCTGTAATCCTTGTTATCTATGGATATACACACATACATATACAGCAGTATATGAGCACACTTGGATATGAGAGGAGATTCAGTTGTAGCAGCAAAGAATTGCTGCTGCCTTCAGAAAGTCAGCTGAAGCGCTTAAAACAACTTTAATTTCTCCACACTATTACGTAGCTCCCTGATTAATCTTGGGAGACAACAATCTGGAGTGACCACATAACACTCTCCATTTGTGCTCCCTCCATAACAGCTCAGCTGTGTGGTTCGTAGCATCGTGGTGGGAAAGCATCACCCCGCAGCACACTCCATACTGCAACTGTTGATTATAACTCAAGTTACAGACATTCCGATTCATAGGTTTCAAAGCTGAAAAAAATATGGATTCAACAAAAAAGCTTAACTAAAATCCCGAGCAGATTTTTTAATAGGTCTGAGAATTTTCAATTAGCTTTGAACAAATCAGTCATTTGACTTTGTACAGCTCTGGATAATGCTTCCTGGAACAGTCAGAATAAGGAGCAGAAAAAGCAACTTATTACAAGATGGACTTTTATGCAGTTGTCTGACTGGAGAAGAAAGTACCAGAGGTCATAACAGGCATTTTCTTATGAGATGTCCAGCTGAATTTTTCATGCCAAAGAAGATTAGGTGAACCTCAGTATTTTATTCCTCTGAGTCAGAGGCCTACTCCAGAGATCTACACTTGGAACTTTCAGATTTTGGCCCTAGGACAGAACTCATTTGTTCAGTGAACTGGAAGACAAAATAGCATAGGACTGCATGAGGTACAATGGGATGCTGAAAGATCAGAACTAAATAGTATCAGCGAAGATATATAAGGATGCTTGCCTTCCACTGAACCTGTTAATTGCAAATATTCTCAGTCCATTATAACAATTAAGGAGTATTAAAGTTCTCTCTCCTAGGAAACTGGAGAGCCTTTATTACGTAGTTCACCATGAAAATTGCCGTTCACCACATCATCTGCCTCAGAGCAAGGGAGAATGAGGGCAGAGAGGAGCATATTGCTACATAACACACAAAGTAATGTCGACGGGTGAATGAGTATCAATGCTGTGGCAAACCCTCATTTACAACTAGACATTGTAATCTGGGAAATTAGAGATGGTCCATCCGTTACTATGAAAAAAAAAAAAAAAGAGCAAGAAATCATCCCTGGTTTTATATCGTCAATTCATTCTCCTTCTTCCACCTACAAAGGTCCACTAGGAACCCAGAGGAGTGTCTCACTGTAACGTGTTACGAGTGAGGATGGCACTCAGGCTAGTGGCACTGCAGAAAATGAGGCCAGAACTGAAGCCTACCAAATGCAATAGAAAAGTCCCATTCATTCAAATGAGACTTGGATCAGTCTCTTGGCAACTGGTGTGTCAGACACTCAGCCGAAAACCCACTGGCAAACTCAAGCAGGATGGCTGTGGTCAACAGCCACGGTTCTATCATGTAGCTCTGAAGGACATCAGCTTCTAACCAAGCCAGATCTCATGGCATTGGAGGCGACAGTATACACCTGAGTATCAAACATGACCCTTTGCTGCCTCGGAAGTTGTGAAGTGAAATCCATCACAGTTGCAACATTGCAACTTTGCTTTTGAGATAAATATATCCATGCATAGGGGATGACCTTTCTATGTCTTTCCTTCATTCACTGGTAAGAAATGGTCTACAACCATCTTTCTTTGACATGGAAGGTCATATGCGTACCTCTGGTTTGCTCCCAATAATGAAGGATCTGCTCTGTTGAAAGTAGTAATGCAAAATCACTTAATTAATAGCTGGACCGAGTATAATCTGTGGAAAGAATTTCTGACAGATGGTTTTCATTCTCTTTGCAAAGCCCAATGCTTTCAGCTGTCTTTTATAGTTCATACCTTACCAGGCACAAAATCATTGAGATTTTGTCCAATTAGTCCTCCTTGGCTCTTTTAAAATATTTGGTATGCCTCTAGACCATATAGAGGTATCTCCCACACATGCAAATGATTCACAGGCTTTGACGAAAATTTCTTCTATAAATGCAAACATTTGTGTTCTATCATTACATTTTGTTTCTACACAATGAAAAGAAAATTTAAAATATAGCAGAGAATGCCATCAGAATGTGCTCAGTTGTGTGATCATTTGGCAAAATGGACAAATGTCTCCTAAAGAGTATGTTGAGGTTCCCCAAACAAATTTTACTGGTAACATAAGGCAAGTTGGAGTAAATTCCAGCCATGAAACTCTAGTCCATTAATTTTCTACACCAACTGTCTCTTGCTAATTCCACTCACATAATAAACAGCCTAATAAAAATATACTTTCCTTCTCGGTCTACATCTGAGAATATTTATAGATGCTGTGTAATATTGACAGGGATTTGGTCATTTTTTGTGCGTTAACAGAAATTCGAAAGAAGGGTTATACCCATATCAAAATACAGGAGCGATACTGTGCTTTGTGATTCTAAGGTGATGTAATTTGTCTACTGCTGTTTCTGCCAACTGGTGACCAGACACTAGAGCTGACTTAACCAGTAAGCAGAGTCTACCATCTGGTGGCTGGAGTTGCTGAATGTACATCCTACACATTCCTGCATCTAGATTCAAATGGGACCTTTGTCACTGGTAGACAGCAGTTTTCTCCAATGACCGGAACAATAAGGCACCTTCAGATTGATAATCTTGTTTCCCTTGAAGATTTCTTTTAAAAAATGTGATTTAAATCTACCTCCATAGTGGAATTTCCAAAAAACTGGATGAGCTTCTTGATCTTTATTTGGCCGCTCTTTTCCACAGACTCTGATTAATACCTTTGCGCATAAAAATAGTCCTGTCATAATATTTGGCATTAATTGATAAACAAATTGAATTTTATGGAATCTTAATGTCAGCCTAATCTGACAACATTCAGCCTCTTTTCCTTGCTGCTCACTACCTCTACTATACAAAGACTCATTCCCAGAACCTAACGCATCATGATAGGAATTGCCACTGAAATCAGTGAATAATTTTGAATGAATCACCATTCATGTTGTAGAGTAAATACAGCAATATTATGTTTTAAACCCACACATAGCCAAATGACCAGAGGTATTTATATATATCATTGAGGTACTGAGGGATAATCAAAGTAAAAAACGACAAAACAAACTTGTTCTTAGTGATTAATCAAAGCATACTTGTATTTCACATTCATCGAATCCCACAGTGGTTGGCAGGGACTGTATGATACGAGGCAGCACAAGAACTAAGATTTCATTTATCTTTTCAGATACACTCTAATGCAAGAACAACAGAAAGCTGAAACTATCTTCACATTAAGGTAGAGGGCTGAAATGTCTGCAAATAATTTAAGCCATATTAACGTATGATAATGTTGACAGTAACAAGATAGGAACGACTGAAACAATCTAAACACTGAAGCAGTAAAGTGGCTTTTAAGTACCTAAACAAAAGATCACTGCCAACCAAAAGACATCCAAAAAGCAGAAAAATGTGTGATGTTCAAGAAAGATATAAAGGATGACTTCATCACAAGTTTCTATTGTGCCTCTCAGTGCATGGACTAGCGTTTTGCATATTCTCTTTTCTCTGCAACGACTGTACCCGATTAGTCTCTTCAACACACATTCTAACAATAGGAAATGCTATCCACAAAATGGGTTATTTCAGACAATGAAAGAAAATCTTACTGAACTATCTTCTGATAATGATGTACAAAAGGCTATTAAACAACATGCATCTGGCAAGTCAAATGGTTCAGATGGCATACAAATAAATCCACATACTATTGCTGATTTCCAACTATTAAGACATCTGCTGAAAATCCTCCAGTTAATAGGAGCACAAAATAGCTTCTTCCAGACTTGACTATTTCCCTTATCTATCACGTAACCGTCGACAGAGAGGGGATCAATCACTGTGTATAACAACCAGCTTGGTAGCTCTTTCCCAGCCACGGTGGGCAAAGGCATGGCTCATGTGGTGCTGCTCGTTGGTACTTCTTTTCACCCTGGTCTGTATCCTGTCCCTTTCCAGAGTCAGAAAAGCAAGAACAGACAAAATCTGCTGATTGCGACTCTGGAGAAATCCATTGTAAATGGAAGGGGCAAATTCTCTTGCATGGCCTTAGCTAGATGGAGTTCTGCTTGGGTTAGGCATAAATATCCAAAAGAAAAAGACAGGAACGTGCAAGTACACAAGTGGAAGAGCAGAAATCCCTCGGCATCAATGCCAGATCCTACTGCCTTAAGATTCATATCATCATTCCATGGTTAATGCCTTACTATGATATTTTGACAAGGAGAGGATCTAGACACCGAGGTGTAATGAAACTGATTAAAGCAATAACAAAGTCTTACAAAGCAGCATGCAGAAACTACAACTGAAAACTACTGTCATACACTAAGGAAGAGTCATTTAAGGACACAGACATTAGCAACAAAATACTGTTCATGCAAATACAGTCAAAAAAACAAAAAGCTCCCCCAAGTGCAGGTGCCAGCCCTAACTCTACCCATCTCCTACACACCCTAAGTATAGTTTTGGTGGTAGGAAGGAGCATCTTCTGTTTTGCTTAAAAATTATTGGGGTATCTTAGTTCACAGAAGATACAGTATTTAGAACCACTTTTGTCCTGCAGAAAGCAGAAAGAGAATTGCATGATAGATATTCTCCCTCCTCTATTTGACAAGCTGTGGAAGATTACTACGAATGGATAATTTAACTTGCTTTTTTTAAAAAAGAGCCATGCAAACACTATGCAGCACTGAGTCCGAGACTTTAGAGGCTGCACACTTACAAAGATTTTTACACTTCTATGGCTACCACTAAAGGGACTTTTAGACACTATATGGCATTTTTACTGAGAGCTACACCTGTAAAACTATTTAGATATACAATTACTATCTCTAATTACAGGAGTTACATGATTGCAGAATCTGTGCTCACCCCAGGTACCGTGTAGCAGACAGCATCATTTTAGTCAATTTTCTGAAGAACAAGAACTAATGCAGTGAGAGTAAGTGAACTTAATTTGACTCAGCAGACAGAGACTTCATGGACCACTTACATTGCCCTTATCGTAAGTACTTGCATAATAACTGGTAAATCTGTACAGTATTTCTCCAGGATTGTTTGACATTCCCTGACGTACCAACCACCTCATATATTTACATTCTTGGTGAAAGCTATAAAGCAGGTGTGGGCACAAATATGACACAGTTTGGGGATAGATTCTACTTATTTTCCTCAGAGAAGAGGAAAAGTAAAGATAGCTCTGGTCAGCTTGGGTCGGCAGTGAAATTCCATGCCATTCTAGAGTATCCAGGTCCTCAGAAATGGCAATAAGTAGCCCATATATCTGAGTCCACCAGTCTCAGTAGAAACTCTTGCTGCCTTAGAGCACTGAATAAGACACAGCTAAGCAAAGATGATTGACGGTGATCCGTTTTAAACTTTCCTCATATTCATTAGGTTTAACATAGCGATGATATTTTTAAGGCTGTGTGATTTGTATCACAGCTTGCAGTAGATTAATAGATTATCTGACAAGACACTTGAACATTATTTAAAAAAAAAAAGGAGGAGGAGGACATGTAAAAGGAGGCAAAAGACAGAAGAAAATAAAGGAAGAATCAAACGCAGAGAGAACAAAGGGAAGAGATTCACCACCGCATTCATATCTTACAGTTCAGCAGTAAAACATCATCACCATCAATAAGCTCCTGATAAAACAATTGGAGATGAATGAAGGAGGGTTCAAAGCACGATGAGCAAAGGACTTATGATTATTTTTGTGTTTTAAGAGTTCAGGGTGATGGGAAATAAAGACGTCCTGGTAATACCAGTGCTACTTTGAAAGCTGTTGCAGTTTGCAGTAAGAGACACTTGTGTCCAGCCACTCTCTACCCTTTCTCTCACATATTGAACATTTTTTCTCATTCTATTGCACTAAGCAACCTTGCTTATCACCTCATCCCCATGCCAGATTTGGGTTTTTTTTACCATAATCATAAAGTTGTTACTGCCACAGGCTCTACTTGGCCTCCACGCTGGTGCACAGCTGGGACAGAGGATGAGGGTTGTATCATCTTTTTTATGTCAAGAGTGGAAGAGCAGAGGAGAAGAGCAGCGAGGTGGAATAGCTTCATCACTTCTCCTCCCTTCCCCTCTTTCCTATATGAACATGATGACTCATTACAACAGAAGTGTAATAAACTTCTAAAAAGGCAACCACAAAACATGGTTTGTTTGGTGTGTTGTTTTTTTTCTTGCAGGCACAGATACAATAAAAAAAACCCAACTCACACTTTCAATGATATGGGATTAAATTATCCACTGCCAGCTTTTGGGGCAATATTTAAACATTACTTCCAACAGTGAAGCTCAGTTCTAAACTGCTAGATCTAATTTTTGGAGGTAAACAGCAAAACCTCAAAGTGTAACAGCACTGTAACATCTTTATGTTGCAGCAGGGCTATTATTTAAAAAAAAAAAATACTTTTTTTTTTTTTTTCTTTTCTTTGCCTCTAAACTGCACCAACTCCAAGGAGATGGAAATTACTCTGAGCTTTCTCCTGACAAGAATCTCCTTGTCTTCATCTCTTGGTTTTTTTGGTGAGTAGCACTGTGCTCCTCACAGGCTGGTATCACCGACTTGGGTTCCGAGGACCAGGACTTAGATGGGGAACTTCACAACCGCAATGGGTACTGGATGGAGGCACCAGATCGTCGGTGTGTGGGGGGAGAAGCTGCCCCCCATGCAATCCCACTGCTCCCAGCTCTTCAGGCAAGGTTAAGTACATGTAAATTAAAACTGCAAGCTATTTTTGTATAAAGTTGGTATTACTAATTTGTTAACTATGACAATTTCACACAGAAACCCTTTTGTTGGAGACTGAGTTTCTCATGTAATAATTAGCTGTGGAATATTACCCCAAACAGGTGTCTGTAGCCTGTCAAAGTCAGAACAGGTGATTTAGAATTAGCGTATTAAAAGAACTGTGAATTAGCGAAGCAAAAACGTGTTAATTTCTTGTTCCATCTGTTAATATGAATTCACTGCCAAATATTTTACTTTGTAGAACTGTGCTGGGATTGGCAAGAACATACACTATCAAAAAAAAAGTTTAAAGGCCTGAATGTTTAAAAATCATGACATACGTTACAGCAAAAATAACTTCTACATTTGAGCAAGGTTTTTTCTTTTGTATCTTTTAAAACTTCATAGTGAAGAATACTACATAATCCATAAAATTAAGCTAAAACCTCTTGCAAATAAACTTTAGAGCTTTCAAATCAGAACACAGTGTCACAAGAAAATGGAAGAAAATATTATGAATTAGCTTAAATAAAAACTACCATCCACATCCTTGTTTTAAATTTGTGACGCAAAGTATTCAGATACTCGAGATATTTGAGATGTGAATTTTTAAACACAATACTGGTCTCAACCTGAAAAGCTATGTGCTTTCTGTACGGCAGATCAGCTCCTATGAACAAACCATTCCTGAAGATCTTTTGTGATAATGGGCACGTTATGAGCTTTTTCTATAAGCAGTGACAAAACCTCCAGAAGCTACCTGTCTTACACGTCTGAGTCTTCACTACGGTATTTATAGCGGTATGAATGACAGCTCTTTTTATAATAATCCCCACCTTCATGTTCTCTCATCTTCTAGCTAGAAGCTGGCGTACTCCTGAGCTAATGGAGAGTCTTGAATATAACGGGGTGGTCAGTATTACAAAATCACTGCACAAGAAGTGGGATTAAAGACTGATTTTAAAGAGTGTATAGCTTTCATTTGCTACTGGCAAAAAGAAAAACAAACCAAAAAAACCAAACAAAAAAAAACTAAAAATGCTTTTATGACACTACTGTCTTTAAAAAAGGTAGAAAAAAAAAGAAAAAAAAAAGACAATATTTCAAAACACTTTAAATATAATGTATTATATATATCCGTCAACTATTAATCAACATCAGGTATAAATGTCCAGCTCCTAATATCATGACTAATGACTGCAATATATTTTCTAGTGTGGGTCTTTCTCTGCTTTTCTGAGTCTGCAGGGAAGTGCCCAATTACATGGTTTCTCCTCTCTGCTTCTTCTGTCCCCTGTGCCCTTTGGAGCCTGGCCATCGTGCAGGAGAACCTGCTCCCTGCCAAGGACTGCTTCGGCTCAAGAAAGACGGGGCACCAAGGACATGTACAACCACTTAGACTGCAAAGAGATTACAGCACCATCAAAACACAAAAATTTCAACACTTAATTTCTTCTGTCGGTCACCAGTCAGCCCATCCTGGAGAACACCATGCCCAAGTTTGCTCACAGGTATGTATTACAAGGTTACAGCTCCAACCCATATTTTTGTGATGTACAACTGTTTGAATCTGGTAATTTGCCTTTAGCCCTTTTTTTTTCCAGGAGGTGACAAGGAGCGGAAGCTCAGAGGAAGATCATGCATGTAAAACAGATGAAGGAGAAAGCCAAAGTAGTGGAAACATACAGAAACCTGTCAATGACCTACATGTCAGTGCATTTCTCACCAAAAATGCAAAATTTAAAAGCTAATTCTGAGAGCATTTGAATCTGTTGTGCCTACTTTTTCCAAGGTAAGAGGCAGCCAGCATTTTCAGGCCTGGCCTTCAGAGATATAAATCAATTTACACTAAAATTTTCTTAGGAGACAAATATTTAAGCATTTGCTTGCCCAGTCTATTCTCTCATCACACAATCCTGATAAAACAAATAAAGAGATTTGTAGATGTTTCCCTCAAGCTTTCATGTTGCTGCGATGCAGCAGGACACCATCCTGGCCCCAGGCATGTTCTTACTTTAGCATATTTCCAGAAAATTTTATTTTCTAGCAGGAGGAAATCAGAGAGAAACCCATATTGCCACTTGGATCACAGGAGAGTGAAAAAGATGCACACCCAATTACTGCAAGCAGTTCTAGCAAAGCTTAGAGATATGCAGCAGGTTCTTAACTGCAAATGATATGATAGGTAGTTTCTCCTCCCTAGTTTTCTGCCACATCCAAGAGATTAATACTTACATGAATCATCTGTAATGACTAGCATAATTTAGGGAAGTGAATGAGATTTTCTGCATTATTTATATTATGAACTCACAAGAATATGAATGGTGGCGTATGTAAATTCAAACCATGTTTACAGTAGCAAAGTGCAGGGAAAGACCGGCAAGGGTTAAGCTGATATTTCCAGAGTTGGAGCTCTTTGTATCAACACTCTACTGCTTATTGCTTTAGTGCTGAGTGATGTGAGTTACAGCCTATGAACTACATATGGGAAACTTTTATTGTTTTCCACATTTGAATGGAAAAATAATTATGTTGCTCACATCTCTCACATACTTAAAGTAAATGCATCAAATTCTTTCTCAGGGTGTGGGCCTGAATTCTTATATTTAAAAAACGAAGGCTGCCAAAGTTTTAACCTTCGGGTAATAAAGGACTTGGTTTTTTTTCTCCTTTCGTTTTTTTTTTTAATGCTTGATAATTCAACCTAAATGTCAGCTTCGGCTTTAAAATAGAACGCATCTATTTGCTCATAATATTTAAGAAATACAATGTCATTATGCTGTTATCAGTGGTAAAACATGTCTAATCTTGATGTAGCATCACCTTTAACAAATGCTTGTGGGAAAAAACTAGCGAATGCATAAAACATTTTATGTAGTTTTAAAATATACAATACATTAAAGTTTTAGTTGACTTATCTGAAAAGACATATTTTTGGCACATAAATAAAAAAAGGCAAGGGAAGAACTTGTCAGAAGGCAAATAAAGTATGTAAATTAAATCAAAGGTAAGGCAGCTACACTTTTTGTATAAATAACTGTGTTAACAGATTTTTATGCATATTACAATATATTCAGATGTATTACTTCTGCAAAAACAAATTCATTGCTTCTCTCCAAAAAACGGATTAAAACAATTTATTTTATAAAATTTGGATGGATAGGATAAGAAATGTAATAGCTATCTATGGAAAATAAATATAAAAATTATTCAAGCTCCATCTACTTTATGTTAGTAATGAGATGCACTTCATTCAAATTCCTTTCAATTGAAACAGTGCTGAGAAAGCAAGAACATGATTCTGTAGGAAATTATTTCTAATCTTCATGATAACATACCAATATAATACAATTATTTACAATTGACTAAGAGTTAATTCCAATAGTATAACATCTTTCTTGCAAAAATGTCAGCTTTTATTGATGAAACAAACTAAGAATAAAACATTTTTACTTGTAGTCTAACTGTGCTGTTTTTCATTCTGCTAACCAAAACAACACAGCAATACTGTAAACAAAAAAATAGCATCAAACTGGCTGTGTTTGCACGATTTTATCAAGAATCATAAGCAGTAGAGTGAAGTGCTTTGGGATTTTTAAAACATTAAAAATAGTTTGAGAAAAACAATGTTTTGGTTTCTTTGTTTTCTATTTTGGGGGAGAGTTCTTTTAAGATAACACGGATTCAGTCAGAAGACATCATCAGTGTCAATAAACAGAGTTCAGGTATCCTTGTAAAAATGACTGCAATCATGCTGCGATTTCCATATTTTAAATGCTCAATTGTCTAGACTTTTGGGGGGTTTGGTAAATTAATGGAACTGGCACTTGAACTAATAGTTAACATTTAATCTCCTTTCTGTATACTGAATTTGTGATGTACGTGACAGGACTGTTTTCACAGGAGTCTGAATATTATTTTACTCTCAGTGATTCTCTTGCCTTAGAACATTTCATCAGTACTCTATCTCAACATTCCTACAAGGAAGGAAATATGGTTTAATTGCATTTCTGTTTCATAATCTAAGCTTATTACTCAACAATTCCAAGCATGCTTTAGCAAAAGTAAAAGAATTTCTATTTGCAGCTACACAGGTATTTGTGAAGAATTTTAAATCCTTTGTTACCATTTTCCACTCTGAGGTTTGCTAAGCAGAGTCACAACCACCAACACACTGACCAAACCCACCCCTCTACTCCGAGCACTTGCTTTGCTCTTACGATACGCCTTAAATGAGGATTCACCAAGGGAGTCTGAGAGGAAAAATATATCTAATTGGAAGAGAAATACTCAGACTGTTTTGGCGTACAGGACCACGCAAGCCATAGAACCACAGAATCATCAGGGTTGGAAAGGAGCTCTCAGATCACTGAGTCCAACCAAGCACACACAAAAAAATCCTACAGTCTCAGCCACTAGAGCATACCCTGAAGTGCCACATCTACATGTTTCTTCAGTAACTCCAGGGACAGTGACTCCACCACCACACTGGGCAGGCTTGACCACTCTTTCAGCAAAGTAATTTTTCCTAATATTCATCCTAAACCTCCCCTGCCACAACTTCAGACCATTTCCTCTGATCCTGTCATTATTCACTTGGGAGAAGAGGACAACACCTCCTTTCAGGAAGTCGTAGAAGGCAGCGAAGCCTCCCCTCAGCCTTCACTTCTCCAAACTAAACATGCCTAGTTTCCACGAGCAATGGCAAAACACGGTCCTGGTTTGAAGGCCATTGACAAATACTTCTCTACTGCAAAGTCTGGCATTTTTTCTTTTTTTCCCTCTCCAGATCTGCAGCTGTTTGAAAAGATAAAATTAGTTTAACTCTTTTCTTATGGCAAAGCAACTAAAAAAAGATACAGTGGCGTGCCAAGACACAAAACCACTAGTAACTGAAGTTCGTAATAAAAGCAGCTGCATCGCCCAATTCACATGGGGTTATTCCGCTGAAGTCCTTCCACTAATATTTAAAAGCATGAACAACTATGCCCTTATAAACAACATGCAGCAACTTTGCCTTATCTCTTCACACGGGCTGGCCCAACAAACTCAAACGCTAACACAATAAAAGGAAACAGGTGGCTGAGAGAAATATCTTATATCCTCTAAAGCAGCTGCCCTACAAGAAATTCAATCTAGGTATCCCAAACAAGCTGCCTTTTCATCAAAGAACACTTACACCAGAGATGCACAGTATACCTATTTAGAACATGTATTGTACTTTCTACCACCAACTGGTTCCCTTTGATTGGCATAATTTTGGCAGATAATAATATTTGTATTTTTAAAAACACTATTTAATTTGTTTACAACAGGTGCTTACTTTCCATTTGCACAGAAGAGCCGTTGTTCCCAAAGGCCCGGGGATACGACTGTTAAGTCTCACGTTACTGGTTTTCTCCGAAGAGCCCAGCAACCATTAACGTGCCCGAAGGAAACAGCAGGAACGAAGGAACTGACCTCCCAAGTTTCAGCCATCTGAACTATTTGAAGTGTAGGTTGGACTGTGTGAGAAAGGACAACTACAGGTGACGACTGATGGGGTGTACAAGGAGAATTAAGGTCTACCGTGAAAACTGTGTATTACCACTTTACTGCACTACTATAATATCCAAACCCTTTACAGAGAATAGGAACTGCTAAACAGGTAGTGAGTATTTCCAACTATTCAATTTAAAAGTTGAAATCTTCATTATGAAGAAAAACAACCGTTCCGCTTAAACGCCCCTAAAAAAAAATCCACAAGTCTGTGGTCTCACTCAAAGAGTTCTTTATAACATTAACCGTAAAACAACATGGATTTCAAAACAACCCCTCTGCAGCACCCCAAGCCTAGAGCTTAAAATATTAAATATCTCTACACTTTTACTTTGGTCCTGAAACATGCATACTAATCTAAATCTGCTCTGGAAAGCACGGAGAATTATCTTTTCGATATGGATAGATACGTTTCAGACATGCATCTTTGCATAAAGAACTCTCAACTTTCTTTCTGATATTGTACATAAAATATTTTCTATTAAATAGAAGAATATACGTGAAATATACAACCAGAATTCTACAAATCTGCAGAGATCTCAGTATTTAATATATGAGAGAAAACCTGTTTACGAGAATTTCAAATCCTAAACTTGTTATTGAATCCGTTAGGATTTAAGAACAGTTGTGATTTAAGAACAGTTGTGATACATAACGCTTGGAGATGAGTGCTGGTGGTGCAAGTGCTCTCAAAGCAGTAGAGGAGCACATGGAAAGGCAGATGGAGAGGTACTGTAAGGTAACTAAGGATGGAAGATGATCACGAGGGGACCAGCATCAGAGGCGGACCTCAGAATACTGTCTTCTAAGCCATTAAAGTCACTGTATTTGTCGCTGGTATGATCTCCATCCTATCCTCACCACGGCTCCTGTGATTGACAAAAAGTCTTTTATTATCTGTCCTCTGGGAAAGAGGAAGGTGGGCAATAGACTAAAAAGCAATTCTTTACAACATACAAGTTATCGATTGACATCCCTAAAATCTGGCAATATATCTGTTCAGCCAAGGCTTTGTACACATCAGGAGAAATATTACACATGAGCTGGAATAGTGAGGATACTGTAGAACAACTTATACATACAGCCCTGCATTTTATGTTTTAGTGTGTTGGCTTTCACTGTGCCTTGAAAATCCAGGTTTCTTCATAACACTATATACATATCTAAAGAGAAAATATAATTATTCTAATAGCAAAATATCTGAATTTTTGAAAATAACTACCAATCATAGACAGCAGCTCTTAGCTGCAGCTGTTTCTATCATGACACTAATTCCCCATTCATTTGAATGGGGCTTAATGGTGCTGTCATAATAATCTTATTGTGACACCAATGGAAGTTCATGGAGACAATGCAACAATGTTAAGATTAAATAAATTGATGTCCCTACTGTGATATGTTTAGCATCGTATTCTGAAATTTCTATATTTGGGGAGCTTAATTATATAGAATTTATTAGTCTGACATATTAACCTCATTTTTATGGCTTCCTCGAAAGCTTCCAGATTTAATTAAATAATTCTCTATAACTGCACAAGCTATTGACTTCTCTTGAATGTATTCATGAGTCTTCTCTGTTCTACAGAAAGCATAGTGTCAGGTTGGAATGGCAAAGTATTTTTGGCATGTCATCGTCCTACTAGAAATCCAGAAGTCCAGCTGGCTGTGGTTTTCCTGTATATTACATTTGCAAAATCCTACACTTTACAGATAATTAATGAACCACTCTATCAATGGCTGTGCAAATAAAGAACCTGGGTTTGTGCAGAAAGACCTGAATATCTAGTAATAGGTGGAAAAGAACTTCCTGAAATTTGAGAAACCATGTCAAATGGAAAAGAAACACATAGACAGATTTTTGGAACTGACCACACTACGTATTATAAAAAGATACAGATCAACTCCTCAAAACTTTAAACTGCAGAATTAATGAGTATTGTTTACACTGTCAAAAATGTAATACTACTCTCATTTTACTTCACATTTTGGGGTAAATCTCGCATTGAAAAGTATATTGGATATTAGCTCAATCTGTGGAAATACCAGTTTCATAATCAGTATCCTGATATGGGTGAACTGTGCCTTTCATTTCAAAAATTAGTAAGCTTCAAAAAAAAAAAACGTAAAGGGAACAACAAAGTGTCCCTGAGCCCTGATCCTTGTCTGTAACCACAGGTGCCCACTCTCCCCAAGGCGGAGGTATCTCACTGCATTTGACGAGTGCTGTAATATTCCCTGTCAATTTTACATTCTGCTTGGCAGCAGCGGAAACCTGACAGGCATCAGCAGAGTGATTGGCAGTACCATGGCTGATAATGCGAGTCAAAGCAATTGGCAACAGCGCCACTATCCCCCTCGCAGAGTCCAGAATTTACTTATCATGTCACAGGTGACCTTTGATGATACAAGCTGGAAGGTCATGGAAAGAAGACGACTTTTTACATCCCTTAAAAATTATTGCTGGTGGGTTTTTTTCTATTTTACATTATTAAAAAGGTAATTACTTATAAAATATATATATATAACCCATATATATATATATGTATGCATGTCCTATTTAAAGGTTCTTTTACCTATACTGAACTAAAGCAGTCTCTGATCTAGCATACTTCAATTGCAGACAACTCCTTGCCCTCAGGTCTAGAAACAGTAACCCATGTTTAAAAATATAGGTAATTCCTGTTTTCATATTTATATCTTTGATTTCCCCAACTGCAAACAAATGTAATGAAGCCTTTCTACATCAGGAAATTACTGGGAAGATTGATCACTGAAGTGAGATCTGAAAAGTAGAAGTCTTACACACATTCATCACCTCTTGACACCTGTCCAGGTTCAGCCTCACACCTACCATTAGGTTTCCAGGTGGTCACAAGATTCTTTTTGTCTGAGGCATCATGAGTCTCTCTGTCTCAAAATCCCCAAAGAATCCAAAATTGGATATCAGAAGCTCAAGTTCCCAGATTTTACTGCAAATACTTCAATGATGAAGCAGAGAGGAAAGGGAACTTTTCAAGAGGAGCAAGAAAATAGGAACCAATTTGTTCTGATTTAGAAAAAGCAAAATTCACAGAAAGGTTTGGGCTGTTCTTTTCTTCTTCACCCTCAGCCTATACTACTATCAACCCACCTCGTGAATCACAACAGCTTTTCAGTTGCACTTGACATACATATGACACACACACCCTCCAAACCATCCCCGTTAAAGCACAGATACTGCATTTTGTTTAGTTTTCATAACCTATCACTTCATAGCTTAAGGTTTTGTGCTCATGAGCACTTTATAAGTGTGTTGTAGAAAACAATCCTGTGGTGGAGGGAGAGATTTCGATCACTGGAAGGCAGAATTAAATTGGGAGAGATAATGGGACTCGGTAAAACACGCCTTGCGTTTCTGGCCTGCTATGCCATGTCTCTGTTGAGGTACCTAGAAACCAGGGTTTTTGAGATAAATGTCATCTAATGCTATGTTTCAAGCCCCTAAAGCCTTTTGTCCTCACATTGCTTGTCACCAAGTCAGACCCTTGTTTGACATGACAGCAGGCTCGAGTAAAGGCATTTATTATTCCAAAATATTCTGATCCCTTATGCCTTTCCTTTCTTTGTAAATATTTCCTTGTTTAGTTTTGGGTTTTGTTTTTTTTTTTTTTTTTCATATTACAGAAATTAAAACAAGATGCAATCTCTCTGCATTTAGTGTCATCAGGGTTATTTGGTTGCTAAAGGAATTTTTCAAGATTTTTTTCCCAACTGCTCTTCCTTAGCTCTCTGTAAATCGGATTAGGTACATATTGCAGCACCTATGAAAATCAGACAGAGTGAAGAATAGCCTAGTTTGGAGCCTGACCACTGCACATCCTTTACGCTTTTCTTCAGCCAAGGTTTATACCCCCTAAACTGCTGTGGTGCATGTTGCAATCCACAAAGATTTAAAATTCATCAAACAGACAAAGTGTACATTTAATACTCACATGAGGGAATACAGAATGCCTTTCAATACATCAAACTCCTAAACCTTTTACATCTTTCATTTTTAAGCTACATGGATTTTGATTTGTACAATTTTAAAAATATTCTGAAGCCTAGTCAATCTAACACTAAAAAGCACTGTTGCACAGTAAGGAATCAAGAAATACAATTCAGCAAACCTGGTATAGTTGGTCCCCAGGGAAGTTTTTTTCCAATTCTGTTTGTCATAGCCCAGATCCATCATGTCATGCTAGCCTAACTTACTACTTCTGTCTTTTTTCCTTTTTGTTTCTTTTTTTTTTTTTTTTTCCTTCCCTCTTCCTTTTCTTTCTCTTTTACCCATTTTTGGCACACTCCAACTATTTTCTGTTAAACTAGTGCTGTCACACAAGAAAACATATAAAAATGCTCTTTTGCAAACATACTGTTTGGTCTCGACTGAACTCTCCAGAGCCACGGATTTCTCTCACTGTCTTTATCAGGGGTGAATGTTGACAGATCACTGAACCTTACTGTCAGCGGTGACAGGCTTAAAGCTGTTTTGTGCAAGGTGGAGGAGAAGAAAAAAAAAAATACACCACAAAAAAAAAAAAAAAAACCAAAAAAAAAAAGGTTTCTGTGCCTTGCATCGAGAAGGTCCCTGATTTAACAACAAAGGCTTACGCTCAAAGATGATTAGCTTAAAGGCATTTCAGAGAGTTTTGATTGTAGCAGCAGTTGGGTGTCTTACTACTGGGTGAAATATGTATTCCCCTGAGAACAAAGGCGGCAGCAATCCTATTCTGCTGAGATGGCAACTTTAATAATTCCGTGTATTTTATCAGTAGCATGTCAAGATCTTAAGGATTTTGCCCTTCAGGTGAAGTTGGAGGTAGATGGAATGGATACGGTGCTGAACAACCCCACTAAGATATACATGGAAAATGTCCCATAATGTCCTGGGGGAGAGATAGAAAAGATTCCTAAGGGTCCGAGTACACATAACATAGATAAATGTCTGCGAGGTTTACGAAAAGGCAGCTGAGATTTTTACATTAGCCTTTAGCCTATGCAAAAAGCAGTGAGACCAGGTGCCTGTCCTCCACACAGAGAAGCGTTTAAAAAAGTATTAATAGCGTGAATTATCCAGCAGCATTTTCACCCAGAAGTTAAACCAGAGCAAAATGAGGAATGCAAGTTAAATATGGAATGCATTGAAAATAGTAACGTCATATTTGCTGCTGGATCTCTTCTAAAAGAGACAACTTGAAACATAAATAATGGGATTTGCTTAAAAAAAATAAAAATAATTGCAGGGATTATCGCAGTGAATAGTCGTACAGGGAGGGCTTGACTGAGCACAGAAAAACTCACACAAAAAGGAAAACACCTCTTTGCCTTTTGATATACGAAACCTCTCTGTAAGGTTAGTCTATGTGCCCATGTTCGGTGACACCAGGACAGATTTCACTGTCCCACAATGATAATGACCAACTGGGAGAAACTGTTCATTTGGTGAGGATATATCTATCTCTTCATGCGCCATCAGAGAGATATAGGGGACTTTCAGAAGGAAATGCCTCCTAATTAATGATAGTTCAGAGCCTTATGAAGTGTGAAAGACCGTCTGGAGGAATGTGTAGCGTAAGCATCATTCTGAAGGGCCCAGTAGTACAGAGCTCGAAAGCAATAAAAATGTAGGATTAACGTGCAGGACAGGAGGGGTAGGTAGCTGGAGGAAATCTAAGATGAGATTTTAAAATATTTGGGTGCCTTAAAGATATCTCTTTGAACAATTATAAGGTCACAGTAGGCCTTTCTCTTTCAATGCCTTGAAAACTTCGTATTTTAAGAGAAGAAAAACATTTTGCTTGACATGTTTACTCCATTAAAGTTGGTGAGTTCTTGGCCATGCTTCATTAAGTAAGATCTCATGATGCTTCAGGAATTACCATGGATTCACTAGTTATATATGCCTTGACACTGCGGTGGTTGTATCAGCTTATTAGTAGGCAATTCATATTAGAAATAATTTTCACCAGCATTTGCATGATGCAAACCTTCATGTTATTATTAAGGAATTTTTATAGAATTGGAAGGTTATGAAAGAGAATATCTTAATTCTTCTAAAATCACAAAACAGGAAAATGGCAGGAATATCAGAGAAAAAACTTAATGCAGAAAGCTGCTGACAGATGGATTTTCAAAAATAACAGTCCTCTTCCGACATGTTTGTCTGCTGCTGTGTCAAGTGGCAGAGCTGTGCCACCAGCCACCACTGCTGAGCTAGCATTAACGTGTCCCTTGACTTTGCCAGGCAACTGCAGTGCCCGCAGCCTCTGCGGTTCCCAGTCCCAACCAGTGCTGGTAGCAGCACAGCTGGGCTGTATAACATGAGAGGATGCACACAGTGGTAGTTTTTCATGGACCAAACCCCCTGATCTCTGGGACCAGATCTAAAGACACCTCTGTTTTCATTTTATGCAAAGTTTGATGATGGTTAACCCAGAACACAGTAGTAAGATCCAGAGCAACCCAAATTATGTTCTTTTAGACTTTAACTACGCATTGTCAAATTACTGACCCTTTGCAGTTCAAGAGATATCTGTTTTCTGTGAACCTGTTTTCCCTCCTAAATTGATTAATCATTGAAATTAAAGTTTTGCAGTGTGGGGGATTACTGGGGTGGCTCCATGGAGCATCCACTCACCCCAGGGCTGTACCATGGCAGCAGTTATATCCATGGACAGTCCTCCTCTCCTTCCTCCCCAACAACAGTGCAGCTGCACCAGCCTCTGTGTTAAAAATCTCTAGTTCTCATATTTATTTATTTTTTCAGAGCTACCATAATGCGACCAGAGCTGGTAGGGACTCCCATGGTCTAGCCAGCAACAAGGTTGTGCTGAGCAGAATGTAGCTCAAAATAGACAAAGGAAAATTCATTTGGGTTGGGAGAAGATCTAAAACATCATTCATCCAGACAGTCCCTCAGATAGAGATCCCCCAAACTATTTAGCAGTCTAGGTTTCAAAGCTATTCCCCCGGGAGCTGAGGACTACCAGCAGCTAGAAGCAAATTGGGAGCAGCTCAGCCTGTTCAGTCTTAATATTTTAAGACCAAGGTGTGCTTCTGTACCTAGAAAGGGTGATTTGTGTTCAAACCTGAGGCAGGCTTTTCTCTCTCCTTCCCATCCTCAATTCTCTTGCAGTGGTGGCACAGATGGGGACTCTCTTGTGGGACAGGAATCACTGGTGCTCTGCCATCCTGCAGTGCAACTGCTCTTCTATCCAAAGACCAGCAATCTTGTTTTCCTAAAAACCTTTTCAAATGATATGTGCACATGGCATCTGTTTGCAATGTATATTTGCCATTAGTGTTTTTAAGTAGGAATGGTGGGGTCCGTATGGCACAGAACATAAGGATTGCCATGGTAATTAGTCATTATTTGGACTAGCAGAGTAACCGCTATCAAAGACTCTTAACTCACTCATATCCTAATGCTCTCGACATGCATTTTCTTTGTTTCTGCCCTTTATCTAAAGTTTTTTTGCTCTGAAAATCCTGCTGATATTTATCATTTGCCTGACACATTAATCTATACAGGAAAATTAAGTATAACATTTTTAGGAAAGTTTGCTTTTAAAGTTTTTTGAGGATTACACATTTTTCATTACAAAACTATGCCTATATAACAACTCTAAATCACCATGAGTTAAAGGAAAGCAACCGAAATAAGAAAGTAACACCTCTGCAACAAAGCATATATGTATCTCCAGTTGATTTACAAAGAACACAAGAAAAAAACTATTTACCTGCAGCTTTTGTTCTCTGAGACATGTTTACTACGCATATATTCACAGTCTGGGTCTTATTTCTGGAAGTCAGGTTTATATTTATTTTATTCTTAATTCTCAAGCAGCCAGCAGGTATGCCCAAGCATGCCCACCGCTGCACGGCTTTCGTGTCGCCCAGGAGAGAGTGTTGCTGGCTCAAGCTCAGAAATATCATGCTGAGAAGGGCTACGATGTGAGGAAGTACACTTCAAGAGGAATGGGCATAAGATATGAAGCTCTTTGCTGCCTTGCAACCACCTGTATGTGTCCAGGAGCATTCCCCAATTCCCTTGAAGCTGAGGAAGGGCAATGCCATTGTACCTGGTGAAAATACAGTGGAAGCTCCAAGTGGAGCCTGGAGATGGATGAGCCTGACTGTCCCAGGTAGCTCCCTAACAAGTCTCAAATTCTCCGACTGAAGACTACGAAAGCCCTCCCTCAAGCGAGAAGGATGGAGATCTTGGAACCTTATTCCAAGAGAAGGAAAGGCTCAAAATCTTCACTCACAGTAAGTCACCCAAAGAGAACAAAGTGAGTAAGTACATGAAGTGGGACAAACACCAGATAGAGCACACTGGTCCTTTTACCTTTGAAGGGAGTCATTCCCCCCAAACTGCCTCAAGTGAAAATATAACAGGAAAACATTCCCTAGAGCTTCCTACTGTGCTTTGTGCACATGGGGAAGAGTTTGGTCACAGAGCTCCTCCTCGCCCTCCTGCACTGCATGGGAAGTGGGGTTACAGGAGAAGGTTAGCAAGAAACCCCCAAGGCGTACACCACCAACGATGAGCATGGCAGGCTCTTAGAGGAGCACACAGACTATTCCTTTGAGGCTTTAAATCCTGGAGATGAGCAAAACAGTGTTTGATGCTCAGTAATTATGCTAAGTGGGCAGGTGGGAGCCAGATGCTCAACAACAGCTTCAGATGTGAAGGCATTAGTGCCCCAGTGCTCTGCCTAGACCAGTCTGTAAGCATCAAAAATATTTAAACATTAAAAAAAAAACACCCAAAAATCCAAACCTGAAAGCATGCTACTAAGCAGCAGAGTATGTTCTACTGCTTGCCATATTGGCTGTCTAAAGCATTTGGATAAAATTTCTACATTTGTATATTTTATGTTGGATTATCATTTCTTAGCATTTCCACATGTTCTTTCATCAGGAAAATAATGCATGATCAAACGGTAAGTCCTATTTTTAAACTGCCTTTATGCAATTGAACTGAAAATATTAGTTTATCTTGTGCTATTCTGTCAAGCAATATTATACTGATTAAGTTTTTAAAATATTATTGATGCAGATGGAGTATACATAACCTGTGTTTATACTCCACTTCATGTGCTTACATCTTGAATCTTGAAAAACTTCAAATTTTTGACCATACCATTGGGAAGGATCAGAATGTCATGACCCCTTTAGTCAATATTTTGAAAGGCTAATTTGAGTGAGTAATTGCATTCCAGTTCAGAAGAATATTAAAATAACTAGTTTATGCGAATACATCCATCCTAATGGAAACATACATTCCAGAAGAGTTGGAAGAATTAGCTTAATATCACTGCTGTATAAAATTCAATGACTTGAGCTTTCAGGCTTAGGGCTGCACAGGCAGACTGAAAACATTTTGGCTCGTTTGGGTTTGCATCCACTGTATCTGCTTCCAATCTCAAATTCCAATAAATGAACAACAAAGAAATCAAAAGGAAACTGTGTGGCTCACCAGCTTGAACCTTGCTTGCAGAGAAACCAGTCAAAACCACACAGTATGAGGAAACAAACATAAAAACATAGTGTAATATGTTTTCTATTGTTTCTGCCAAAAAACATCAATTGGTCCAGATCCACACAAAATTGGCCTTCTTCTGCATAAATTTACCCCATGTTCACTGAAGGACTGGTAAGATTTAGGCAACTTTAAAGTATATGATGCCAAGTTCTGGTGTAACCTTCATTTTGTTTCACTGTAAAAATACCACACGCGGCCATCTTCCAGAATTAAAGAGACAAATTCCTGGACAATTAAAAGAAGCCCCTATTCTCGTGTTCAACTTTTTTTCCCTCTATGTAATGCCTGGTTCTTCCATGCACATTCAGGTATAAACAGTACAGCAGCACAAGCAAACATGTAACAATGAACTCCTCAAAGCATCGCATTTTGAGGCCAGTGGTACAGGAGGAATAAATCTGATGGTGATAAAAATGTATGGACTATATACTGACTGCAACTCGCTGCTATGGACTGTATCCCTGGCATTGAGCACGTACCTTATGCTGAATGACAAGAGGATTTCTCTAGAAAATTGTTGTAGAAAAAATTATAGTCCTTTAAAACAAACTTATTCGATGACTTATCAGGTTTAGGCAACAGGACTTCCACCTAGAAAATTCTCTATCAATTCCAGCCTTCCATTCACGGACTACTTTATATATATAGACCTATACAGATATCGCCTCTACCACCCAAGCAAGATACTAAAGTCAGAAAACCACCAAGAAATGATAAAAAAGCCACCTCTGCCTGGTTGATCATCTCCTGTCATCAACATCTACAGCCTGGAGAGGTCATTAATCAGAAAGAAGAGTGTACTACATATGTACAGTTGTACAACCATGCATGTACAAATAATACAGATGCTTCTTGTTGTTGGCTTGATCTCGAGTTAAGAGGAGAGATTATGTATACCCTGAACAGACCATGTGGCAGAATAATTTGGGGTTTTTTAAATCTTCTCCTGTTCACTTGTTGTTAACGTAAGAATCTCAGGCTTTCATACAGACCAGAGAAATTCTTAGTAACAATCACTGTCCTGTTCACAGTTAAATACTGTTACAGATGGGAACAGAAGGACTTATTGCTGCAGGACAGTGATCTTACAATGCACATCTGGAGCACGTTGTCTACAGCCAGACTGGCAGTGGAGACTGCACGCATCAGATGCCATTAGTCAGAAAATGTGTTAGCACAAAGAAATTATGATAAGTGCACAACATGGTCAGATGTAAGGAAAAGCACCATTTGTAGATTTGTTAGTCAATTAGGCTTTATTTCAAGTGATTCCCCCAAGGCTTCTTGAGGTAGGAACATTTGTTTTCCTTCATTTCACCTAGGCTTGCTATAATTCAGTGACTGTAGACTCCTATATAGTCTCAGTATTTTTGTTTTCAGATCTGTCGCTCAATGCATCACCTGTGCTTTGACCTCTCTCCTGATCCTTACTAAACAACCACATATCATCCAAACACAGATATAACAACAAAGAAAAATAAAGCAGAAAAACAGTGCTGCACAAAACGCTCAACCTTTGTACTGTGACTGTTCTCAACCTGTCGTTAATATTGTGAATTAAATCAAGAATATAGGGTCACCACTTTTGTGAACAAATAGCATGCCTCAAGACAGATTGCTCGTGACACCTATATGAGTTTCACCTTTGGGAGGTACGTGACCTCTTTCATTTCCTACTCTAAAATTGACTTTTGGGGTCTCCAATACTTGGAAAAACACTCTTCAGCAAACAAGCCTTAGCATATAGAAATAAAAGGCACTTGTGCAAAACCCAATCATTTCTAGTCTATAGTGTTTACCTGCTACTAAAACCACTTTGGTCTCCAATCAGAGGGTGAAAACACCACACTGTAACTAGCAAATAAATTTGGCAACTGAAAGAATAAGTCATAGGCTGAAATTGGTTGGCATCACCTGATTAAACCGTTATAAAAGAGGAAATAAATTAATAGAAATCTAAGTCGATTTGCTAGGTGATTAAAGACTGAGGAAGTGGAATATTTCACTCACAACGAACAATTGGAGTAACTGTGCTTTGCAATTTCAGTAAAAACACTGCAGATATTTCAAAGTTACATATTTACTAGAAAGATCTTCAAAAATCTTTTTAAAAAGTAAAATGTGTGCTGAACTTTTCTGACATTTACAAAAGTAATTAATTAATATGATTAAGCAAATTAGACTGAGCCAAAGTCTGACTGATTGTAAAGCATGCTGCAAGAGCCACCTGTTTGCTAGAAAGATTAGATACTATGGTGCTGGCAGCTAGAAAAAAAAAAGGCAGAAAATTATGAAAGATATGATAGAGAAACATCCATATATACTGATCTTCCAGATCTTTCAGATCTGTCTTGTCTAACATGCATCATCAGATTATTTTCAGCTTTACCTGATAAAAGAATTGTCCATAAGGCAATTTTTACTTGGAAAAAAAAGCCCTACAGATTAAGCTAAAACAAAGTCCCTGCTAGCTACTGTCCATAAGGGTATTTATGAATCCGATTGCTAATTAGGTACCTTAACTCCTCCACAGGTTTAGCTAGTTCCCAAGGTCCAGGAAAAGTCTCAGCACTGATCATCTTCCCTCTAGATTTGTTTTCTTTAACCTTGAGGACAGCAATGTGTGTTCCTGCATAGACGCAATCTCTTTGCCTGAGACAATATTTAGCATTTAAGAATCAAATTTCTGGTTACCAGTAATTGCTATGAGGTGCTGTAAAACACACGATTCATTTCTGGCCATCTTTTCCAACTTTAAAAAAAACTTGGAAAAAGGGCAGGGAGATGATTCCTTGTTATCTTACTAAGTTTTTATACTTTGGATTAACATGAAGCCCCAGTTGCGTACCTTACAGTGTCAGGCACTACGTAGACACGGAACAAATCCATTACCTCCGTCACTAGGAGCCTTGTGAAAGTATACGAGGAGAGACAGCACACCCAGTTTTAATGGTCTTGCAGAAGAGTAGCACTGGTGGTACAGCACAGCCCAGCTACTGAAGTACTACCTCAGGCTAGTACTTGATGAGCACTGGACTGACTAATACTTGATTTTGAGATCCATACTGACCCCTTTACTGTCCTGTAAAGTGAGTTTTACTACAAGACTGCACATGTCTGGATATGAGAGCAGAGCTTCTCGCCAGGCTCTACAGTAGGCATGTTGAGCTTGTTTTCATTATTATGTATGAGAAGACTTTAGAGAACCCACTTCGTATTCAGGTCAGGAAGGGGATGAGGACTGGAACGATAGACTTCATGTTTATGGAGCAGATACAGTACCTCAGCTGTGCTGGAGAATGAGATTGTCTTGTACCAGCACAATAGCAAAGGTCTTGGACTGTGGAGAGGAGGCAGGAGATGGTTGAGAAAAATTTGTCCAAAAGACAAGTTGAAGGAGTAGATAAAGACATGGAAGAAGAGTAGAACCATAAAAGCCCTGAGACACAAGATTTTGAGAACAGTTTGTAGTGTGGGAGTGAGTTACTGGACTGGGAGAGAAGGACCAACAGCTCTGTGAAGTTGTATCAATCCCATTAACTTTCTCACTGAAACAATGCCTTAGCATTCACTCTGTACCCTAGAGATTTAGCTGAGGGCTGGCACAGTGCTTTGTATATTATCTTACCGTCACTAAAATAGCACATCTGAACCTTGCTAACAATGAACTTTGCAAATTACAGTTCCTGCAAAGAGAAGATGCTAACAAATGGACATCTCTGTGAAAAGAAAGTGTTGGATATAGAAATTAGCAGAGCTGACTGCTAGGTATGCTCAATTAGGAGCGTATATTTGGACTTCTGTAGAAATAGCTTCAGTCCGGCTCAGCCCTGCTGCTTGTACTATACTTCTGCTGTACAGATTAACTAAACACAATATTAAAGATGCAAAAAACTGATTTGAAAGTTCTGACATAAACAGTCCCTGAAAAAGAAGGAAGCAGAGCACACATTGTCTATGCCATTTGTGAGCCAGTGGATCTAATGGTTCACTTACTTTACAACCTGCTTTGGAATAATTTGGCACATCTCTAATTTTAACAAGCTTCAGTGGGATTAGATAAAATGCAGACTTTGTTTACATCAATTAACACTCAAAGAACTACAAAAGAACTTGTTAACTGCATTTATGAACAAAAAGTAACAAACTGAGAGTTTGTCCAAATGAAGTTACTGTACGACTTGCTCAGATTGGCACAGTCATCTCCAAAAAGACTGAAAAACAAAACCCCGGCAACTGAACTGCCTTTTCAAAGAGGCAGATGTGTATTTTTAATTACATGAGCAGATATAATCTACATTAGCAATAACTACATTATTAGTTTTGCATACATCAAATTCAGCAAAAATGACTGCTTTCCTCCACATGCCATGTACACATTCACTGAGTTAAGAGAAAAACCAATACCATTGCAGCCAAGTTGACAAATACATTGGCTATTGCTATATTACTATTATTATTCCTATTTGCAATTATTTTACCTTGGCTGACTATAAACACATTCTTCTCTACACGCTACAGAGCCAGAAAGAAAACGTGGGCAACTTCAAACTCAACGCTAGCCATCTCCAGAGATAATAAACGGTCCCATCAGATACTCGTCAGGAAAGGTTTGCAAATAATAAGGGAATCAATAAAGATAAAGAGAGGCTAGAAAAATGCAGGTAGAAGTAAGATAGAGTTTAAAAAGTGAGAGGAGGAGGAAGGAGCACTATGGAATATACTATTGTATGTATTGTGGTATACAGTATCTATCATCTATACCTTCTGAAAGACTCAGTCTTTCTAGTGATAAACATTTTCTTCCCTGTATCATATCATTTCCACAGATCTGTGTGTGTTCAAATCTCCAAGTAACAGAAGAGATACCTCCAGAAGTTGCTGGGTTTTTAAATCCCTCACCACTCCTAAGCCACTCCTAAGGAAGCTTTCTGTTCCCTGCTCAGGCGGGGAGCAACATGCTACAATCTTTTCCCCAACATCTTTCCCCATTATTAGCTCAGGGATTCATATAACAATATTGCCACCATAATTGCAAGGTTTTTAGTTACATTCTGTGTGTATCCAGAGGGCCTGGACACTATATAAACACATTTTTGTTACTCTAATAGCGTGTCACTTGTAATTAAAGTGACACCCCAAAAAAACAGGATTGTTCTGCTCCCACATGCTGTCACTGGTGAGAGCACCATGCGGTTGATACCGCATTTCCCGGTTCTGCCATAGTGCAACTTGTCCCTCCTGATATGACAAAATTAATTCTCACAACTTGATAACAAGACCATGACTATACTAACAACGGCAAAAGGTGGCTCTGCTGCAACAGCCTGGTGTACTCGAGCATTTCGGATCAAACGTCTATTGAACAGCAAAACCAAATAGAATTAATTTCTTCAAACCTTTCTGCTTTTCTAAGCTTCTAAACGCATCACAAGTCTTGACTTAACAGAGCTCAGTCAAGCGGTGCTGTGGGATGACCAGCCCTGCTCCAGCTATGAGACCTAATGGAGAGTTCTCCCAACTGGGGAACCAGACTACCAGCTGGAGACACCTTCAAACTCAAGTTCAAAGACGGTCTAGATGGAGATCACTCATTTAGCTACAGCAAAGAGGAGGCACCAGGAACGGAGGAAAATGTGCAGTTGATGATACAAGTTGACTAAGCCATGGGAATCAAGCTGATCCCCCACCTTGAACTCCACTTATGCCCTCTGCCCACTTGGCTCCACCACGTTGCCACTTCAGAAGTCACGTTGGTGAGCTGCAGCTGTTGTACCAACGGAGAAGCAAGGAAAGAGTCTTGAATCAATGGGGCCACACAAGGTGCACTGCAAACCTCATTCCTTAAGATGGTAAGTGATAGATATTTTTTTGCCGATTATTTTTTTAAGGAAATAGAACAAAGAAGAATTCAAGAGCAAGAGGAGTTGCATGGCATCAAATGCAGGTGTTTTTTTTCTCCTCTATTTTTCTTCCCCCCACCCTTTTTTTTTATTTAAATAAAGAGTGAGGATTTAGGACAGTAGCAGGAAGGGAAATGTTCCTCTGAAATTAAATAAAAATGGGCTGTGATAAGAAAAAGGTTAAAAAAATAATAATATAGTTATGGCATTTCTGGTATCACATTTTAAAGGAAGCCTTGTGGATATCACATAGACCAGCAAGTCTGTTGGGACTTGGAGTCTATTGTCTAGTAACTACCATCCAACAAGTGGCAGATACTTAAATAACCCTAAGAAAACAGCCACAAAGACACTTAATAATCAACTAATTGAGTTCAGAGAGGCTACTTGGTATAGCCCATAAGTATTAATACACATATCTGGAAGTATCAGAGAAACCTGACTCCCAAATGTTCTCTAAACAAGACTGGCTATAAACGCAGAGTATCACAGCACATACAGATAAATTCCTGATAGGTATCCAAACCCTGAACAATCTAATAGCAACTTATCATTGATTGCATGCCAGACAACAATTTAGGTTTTGTTTTCCATTAGCAAACACCTCAAATTACATGAAAGGCAGAAAAAGTTCCCTAGATACAAACATCAAATATTTATCAGCCTTATGTCTGCTCAGTCACCACTCCTCTAAAAAAGTCCATTAATTAAATACTTTAGAAACGATTAAAACACTTCTTTAGAACTTATTGGCACCTGTTAATTCACTGACCCTACGAGGCTATGGCAGTAAATGTCTCGTTTGATTGCTCCTGTTATCAATAAGTCAGTGGCTTAAAGACAAAGGAGACATGATGCAACTTCATGTACCACAGCATTGCCTTAAAACACAAAAGCCAGTATCTAGAGGCAGGGAAACAGAACATTTATGTAGACAGGGCAGCACAAATAATCTATTTAACCTAATCTTTTAATTACAGGAAACATCTCGCAGCAAGACATACAAGAGCAATGAAATGACCCAGAGCTAGAAATCAAGATGATATATTTGTGCATGTGAAAGTAACACCCGTAGAATTCATAAAAGAAAACCTCCTTGGGCATTATTATCTTTCCATCAGGATCTACTGTCATCACACTGAAAACAGGAGAAAAAAATACTTAAAATACATTATTAAAATACAAAAATATAAAATAGAGGGTAAAAGAAAAAAAAAAAGAAATACTAGAGAAAGGTAGAATTAGAGGGGGGGAAAATGCAGGTGAAAAGGAATCTCTGTTTGAATAAAAAAAGGAGCATCTCAGGACGAGGGGGAGGAAAGAAAGAAGGGACAGACCCTAATAGCTTGACATAGCACAGCACCTACTCTACAGAAACTGCAATGATTTTGGTGTCATTATTTACTCAGTAATGCACTATTCAGCACAGAGGGGTGTTCAAATCTGGCCCTGCTTGGGCAATATGCAAATCTTCTCCCACTCTTAAGGATCGCTGGCAGAGAGTCCCCTGAAGAGTCCTGGCAATGCCACACTCTGCGGTGGGAAACGAGCATCTTGCAAAGAACCCCTGAGATCCTCCTACCCCCTCAAATCTGCGCAAATGGAGAAGTGTTGCCTGGAAGGGGGAGCGAGACAGAGCGTGTGTGCAGGAGAGGGAGTGAAAATAACACTAGTAATTATAAAAGAGTCCTGAAATACCGGGAGATGGAGATAATAATTGATCCCTAAAAAAAAAAAATATCAAATTGTATACTCCTCGCTATATATAACATTTTTCCCCTTCCCATTTGTGGTATTCTGACCCTTTGTTCAGATCTTTTACCTTGCTACATCTAAGTTATTACTGAGTATTTGAAAAAATTGGCTTCCCTTCCTTTGATCTTCTACTACTGGATTACATTCTTCCTACTCCCCACACACGGTTCTTCACTCCTACATTTACTTTCCCCATTTCTTTGTTTACATTCATTTTTACCATATTTCTTCACACTTCTCTATGAGTAAAGTCTATGTTATGTTCCAACACACATTACTCTCTCTTATTCTTTACTTTGCACTTTTTAACTGAACACGTAGAATATTTGTTTCCAGAATGACAATTAAAAAAAAACCAAAACAAAGCATATGCAATGGTGAAAACGTGTTCCTTTTCACTCTAACTGCAGCTTTAGCTGAATCGCACTGCCATTGTTTTCCATCAGAACTTGCATTTCCAAACTTGGGAATTCCCATCAGCCTGTGACAGAATTTTCCTGTTATTTTTTTCTCAGAAGGTATGCATTTTTCAAATGCCAGTAACATACCAATACAGAATTTCCCAGGAGTAACAGCTTGGTTTGAGGGACTCTTATTCAAAAGCCTTAGTTCCAAGAAAGCCATTTGAAACAGAAGAATCAAAACTGATTATTTACATTCTATAAATCAAAACAAAACTATAACCAATGCATTTCAAAATATTGCTATAATTATTTTCCACAGGCTGATGAATTGCTGGACATCCTTCCTTGAGTGCTGGTTGGCAATTTGTGAGCACTAAACAAAATGTTTATTTAATTTTAGATTGCGAATATAATTATTAAAAGTGTGATTCCAAATCCCAATCATAAAAAAAAATAAAAAAAAATAAAAAAAAAAGAAAAAGAGATTATACAGGAAAAAAAAAAAATAAAATAGAGGGACATATTTTGGCTCCATTCCAGTGTTTTAACATCCCTGTCCATGGAACAGGGGACAAAGACAGTTGCCCCACAGGGTAACTGGCTGACTCTGTCCCGAGAGGCAGTAGAGCCCAGGATGGCTATGGGCAGAGCATCTTGAGGAAGGTGACAGAGCTCAAAGCCACAGCAGTGTCCGCGATGCCAGCTTGGGGCTAAGAAGCTATAAATCTCAGGAAATCTCTCTCAGTCATCCCGACTCCATTATCTCAAGTATATTAAAATGAGAGAGGTGTAAAAACATATTTTGCCCCAGTTTTCTCAGCATGTTTAGGAGATAATCTGTGTCTTGCTTAAAAATATAGGGATTGTTTTCTGAATAAAGTGTATTTTCTCTTTACGAGCTGTGCACCCTGACCCTTCTTTCTCCTACAGTAAAAGCCAGTGGATGTTACAAGCTGTGAAGAGCCATAATACAGTATTTAATGTGTGGAGAAAGAGTTGTTGTCTCCGACTCTCACGTTCACACCCAAGTTTTTCTATTTGTGGCCTCTCAGACACGTGGCTTGGGCTGTGCGTGCAGAGAACCAGCTTGTACAGATTCTGACCTATCAGCTCAGCACAAAAAAGAAACGTAAGCGTGGTGTTATGTATACCTGTGCAATTGCACGAGATCTACCCCTGGTGTAAATCAGTAGAGTTTGGGTGAAATGAGTGTGTTAGTATCAATGGGGATGGGTCTTTTTACCCTCAGTCAAAATCCAACCTGTACAGGCTATAGCAGATAGCCTATGAGAATATACGGGTGGGCTGTGAATGGATTTTGGTACCATAACTAAAAAGAGAAGTAAAAAGCCAGTCAATTCAATCTACATTAATTTAAGTATTGTCCTACAGTGTATTGAAATGGCTATTTTGACCTCTTGCTCCATGACACCTGCTTGTCTCCTTTTAACTTTACCAGACACAAATGATGTTTCTGAATCAATTAAAGAGATGTCTATACAGCCCACAATTTAAAAATACTCAATTTTCATTGTTTTACAACAGTAGTAACGGCCAAAGCACGTTTGCTGAGCGTGCCTCAAAGCTGGGTGTTTGGTGGTAACAGGTTATTTCAATAGTTCAAGTTAAAAAGCTTTATCATTCACTTAACTGTGCAGTATCAGTGCAATTCATCTCAGTCCATAACAGATGACATGTTCAATAGAATATGTAAAGTATGCCTCCACCTAGTGATGACTATGTACAAATAATAAAAAATAATAATAATTCTGTTACTTAAGAGGATCCTGGTAATTTGCTCCACTTTCAATAAATTAACATGTGCTCTCATAGAAATATTCACTAATAAAAATGCTTACTTCCCATGCTGGAAAATTAGTCTAAACCTCAACCTGTAAAAGTTTACCTGTAAACTCTGATTTAGGGAGGGTGGAGTGGAGGGCACACTAAACACATTAATACATAAATATTGACATGCTTGAAATACCTTAATGTATTTATAATGATGATGACTACTGTCAGAAAAACAAAACAAAGGGAGGCTGACTGAAGAGCCGTGGATTTTAAGTGTTAAAATTGTGTGACAATTTAAGTTAGATAGTCTATTTTTAAATGAAATTGTAAGCAAACCTCATCTCTTTGCAACTTTGTTTGCCAAGGAAAATATTTGCTAAGCTTCTTGGATCACCCTTTCTTACAGATGCAATTGCAGATGCAATTACATGAAATTCCTAGGAATTGATTCAGCCCAAATCAGAGAAAAGGGAATGAAAGGAAAAATTAAAGAAAAAAACAACAAAATAAACAACAAAAACAACTAAAAAAATCTCAAAAATCTGCAACAATGTGCTAGGATAAGAAAACTCCCATCACACCAGAATTCAAGCAATCCAACCCCTGAACTCAAACTCAAGTTCTTTAACAACTCTCATAATCCATATAAAAATACTTTATAAACGGGATCAATTGGAGGTGCATCCTCAAAATCAATAAACTTGAGGAGGAGGTTTGAAAAGCTGGGGGTCCCTTGTGGAAAACGTTCTTCTGGGTTTTCCTTTCATTTGTACCGCCTGGGAACTACCTTAAGTGTCTTCTCAAGCTGCCTACGCCTGTATTACCATTTCAAAAAAAGTCTCCCCATCCCATTAGTGGTCCATGAATCACAGCCTAAGAACTGACTGCTCTGCTGAAAACCAGGAGGTGTATTATCTAAAAGAGAGGGCAGGTCACTATTTGCATTTCTCCCCCCTTGCATTCCAATTCCTTTCCCTTGTCCATTTAACACCTTGGAAGAGCCAAAACCCTCGTGTCCCCAAATAGACTTTTTTGGGGGGGGGTGGGGGGGTTTTTGGG
>VXBW01001548.1:2217782-2261036 GCA_013400375.1 Thinocorus orbignyianus
TCCCTCTGCACACAAACGCGAGGTGCTGCCTTTCAGAGAGAGGACAGCCAAGGCTCCCCGTGCCCAGCCAACTTTCAATATCTGCCTCACTCATTAAAGAGAAACACAAAAATGGAGTAAAGTGACTTCGCCAAGATTTTAAAAAATGTAGTGGCTGGATACAGAAATACCAGCACCAAACATGTAAACAAGTCAGATTTGATTATCTCTCAGTGAGTTCATTTAGGATTCATTTTTTTCTCTTTGTTTTTTTTTCAAGAGTTTGATAAATTAAGGGAATGTGTGCAATGTTTGGGTACATATCAAGACTTTTTTTTTTTTAATATTAACTTACATTTAGAAGGCTGCAAAAATCATAATGCTTTCAGATTAATTTAGATGTTTTCGCTCAGGAGAATCAAAACCCCTTAAAGTAGTAAAGAATCAGGAAATCAGGGCTCCCTTTGCATTTCTGTGCTCCCTTTCAGCTATTGATAGCAAAGTTTATGAAAATACCAGTTTCCCTGTTTTATGAGTACACAAACCACAGCACCAAAGGCCTCATGTCAGAGCACCCCGGGCTTTATCAAGTTCACCAAACTGGGTATCTATCGCAATAATTCTCTTTATGTGCCTTATCTTCAGCCCATTCATTCCTTAGGAATCTGTTTACCCTTTCCCTCTCACCCCTCCTGATCGGAACCTGATCACCATTTTAAAACCTAAAACTACTACCACATGCATAATTTAGAGAACACAGGTTTACGGCAGCACTAGTCCTTCCTAAAAGCAGACATTACCTCATTTATCAACCAGTTAAATATTAAAATAATCGTTAATAAGATGAAGTGTTCAGCCGGGCAGTGAGTTTGGCCAAGAGATGCTTAAGAAGGGCTCCCTTTGGTGATGGCGAAGTGACCAGCACTTTGTCCTCTGCAAGGCTTGGGTTTTTTTTTTCCCTTGGGGACAGGGACAGTAGCTGGTGGCACTGGCCAGCCCTGGCCTCGCTCGAGGCTGCTCGTGAGCTGCCCACGAGATGGCAGCAATATGTTTATGAATAATGCAGCAAGAGGCTGCAGCCCACTGCCATTTCGCATGCGAGCCGCGCAACGCCACTCGCCTCTTCAGCTGTAAAAGTAAAAAAAAAAAAAAGAAAGAAAAAGAAAAAAAAGGAAAAAAAACCCACAAAAAAAACCACCCCCAACAACCGACACAACCCTCTCTGAATTCAGCCACGCTGGGAAAAAAATAAGCAGCTCCCACTCCTGGGTAAGATGCCTGCATTGCTTTTTCGTAAGGTTCGGTCTTGCCCAGGGCACAAGGTGCCTCTTCTGCACTCACATATTTGTCCAGGGCCTTATGCTCAGCCAGGCTTGCCCCCCCAAAAAAATAAGAAATTATTTCACATGCATATTAAGCATTAACTGCTGTTATGTTTTATTTTTGCAATGAGGAAAATGCCTGTGGCTTGAAATAAATATTTTCTTTTCTGATGGACAAATAACATCTGCACTTCTGAAAGCTGCAGTGTAGCTGTCAAAAGCTAAGTGATTCACATAATTTCTTAAGAAGCACATGTGTACGAGCACACACAGACACTCATACCTACCACAGCCACTTACATCTGTCAAAAGCGGGGCTCTTAAAAAAAGCACGGTGGGCTATTATAATAATCATTTTTAGCAGACAGACATCTATGTACACACAACGTCGGATTTGGAGAATATGGGTTCCGGGTTTTTTTTGTTGTTTTTATTTTTTTATTATTTTTTTTTTTAAATCAGCCTGATCTCCACAGAAAACTTAGGTTTGATTTTTAATTTGATTTTGGAGCTTTTGTGAGACCATAAGCTGTGGTGTGTCACAGGAGCTGGATGACCTGATGCCTCATGACCTGTAAGCGAGTGCCATAGAGAACGTCACTGTGGCACCAGCCCCACAGCAGCTCTGGATGCATCCAGACTTTCAAGCCTTTGCAAGACTGTGATTTTTTTTTTAATTTGTTTTCTTTTTTTTGTTTGGTTGGTTTTGTTGTGTGTTTTTTTTTTTTTGTTTTTTTTTTNGTTTTTTTTTTATCATGGGATGGTAATTGAAGAAGAGGAACCAGGGAACTCTCTAGCTAAACGATATTGAGCTACAAATCAACCAAATTTTTGCTGAGATTTAGAATCTTCCTTTAAGTAGCCAAGTATGAAAAAACATTGCTTATCAGAAGTGGACTTCACTATATCTGAAAAGTAACAGTCTTCATATTACTAATTAAATGGTGACTAGGTTCTGTTTGCGTTTCTTTTTCTTATAGAAAAATAAACTACTGTCCCAGTTTTATAGTGATAAAATACATGAGGCCTTTGCTGAGACCACAGAGTTTTGTGTTACCCCAGAGCAGACACAGGGACAACAGAATGTGAAATATATTAGCTATAACTTCGTAACAACTCTACTTCAGCTGCTCAACTTGTCAGTTTTACGACTAAAGCTGCTGTTCCTTGATAGGTTTGGAGCTCTATTACAGAGGTTGAACGCTTAGAGAGGTTCTTCAAAACTATATTCCAGAGGTTGAGGAAACAGTTTCTCTTTAAAAAAGTCCTTGTCAAAGTCGAGCATCTTCCTCCTTGGCTATTTTCAAACTGCATATAGTTTGAAACCAAGTACGAATGTTTTGGTACATATCATTAAAATGTTTTCTCTAAGTCATTCTCTAAAATGTGCCACTGGATTTACACATATGAAATCCAAGACCACACAACTTGAAATGTTCCTGGCGTTAGGCTTTGCTGTCACTGCTTGTATCACAGGAGTAGTGAAATACGTCCCTCTCCATCACTTTTTTTTTTTTTTTTTTTTTTTTTTGGCGGGGGGGAGACTGGTTTTATTGCCCGGTATTTCTTAAAACTTGAATCACACCACATGTCTTTGTGTCTGTGTTTACAAAATGACCTGTATTTCAGTTCACTCTCAATATACTCTCTTTGGTCTAATGTGGGTAAGAGAAAATCTAAGAGTGAAAGACCAATGAGAGAAGGAAAACACACACTCATTCACCCAGGATGGTTAAAGATCGATCATTGTTAACCTGGCACTTCTGAAACAAGGGTGAAACTGCAGATCCTGTATCTTATACAAGTGCGACAGTTGCCAGGCTCTTGTTTATTCTGAGTTAGATGAGGATCTTTTTCTTTCTCAGGTAGTCCTTCTACCTGATGTAATCTTTAATAACCAGGAGAACCTCCTTGGGTCTCAGAAGCAGCTACTGGCAACACAGTTAAACTGATCACAATTAAATTTACCCTTTTTATACACCAAAAAAAATAAATAATTTAGAAAAAAAAACAACAACCCAAGCATCTCTAAGTGTCTCTCTTTTTTATCACCTTAAAATGTCATGTTAAAATCTCTTGAAGGCAACTTGACTTTACAATTGTGTAATGTTTAGAAAGCACATTTTGTGCAATTTCCTATTTTCTGCAAAACTTTTCCCACAATCAAGGATGCTTTTCATCTTACCCTAGGTACTCTCTCACTTAAATTGCTTTTTTAATAAACAATAAGAATTTGGCTTACACATATACAATGAAGATACAGCTCAACTGCCACTATTTGCATACGGTCCTGCCCATTTTTGCATACTAAGAGCACCACTATAACAGCAGATTCCAAAAGCAAAGGTCATCATCTGAACTGCTTGACACCTCTGAAAATTTGGGGACTCTAGTAAGGCAATGAACTGAAGAAGGTATAGTCCTGTTTATAGATTCTGCTTTAAAAGACAGGAAAAGATAACAGAGTCCTTAATATATTTTAATAAAGACTATTTTTCAACAGATGCAAATTAGAAGTTATTCAAAAAAATGTCCATAGAACTACATTATTATAAAATTAGAATAAGAGGCTGATCCCAGAACCCTGAAATAAGTATAAATACCATATGTTTCAAGTCTCCACCATTCACTGCTCTGATTCTACATTTTACTTGCATTTCTGTCAAATAGAGGAAGTATTGTGTGGCTTTCAAAATGAAAAACATTAAGAATAAAGACAGCTAAAGGAAAAGGGGGGGAAATGGTGGAGAGAGAGAAGTAGGCATTCACAGGTCTTGTATTTGGGTTACAAAAGAAAATAGCTGATACGTGGAGAGGTCAGGAGACTGTCTGCATCCATCCATTAGGTTTTACTAAACATTTTGGCAGGGCTTTTTCTGGTAAGGTCACCAACAAGACAATTGAGAGAAATAGAAACACAATACAGAAACCATTCTATATTGTTGTGTTGAAGATCTCCTGCTAATACCAATAAAACCAGCATAGTACTTTTTCAAAATATGCATCCTTAAACATTGCTAACATGATGATTAAGACTTGTGCTTTTTAAAAAACTAATTATAAGTTTATTATTTAAAGAGCCTCTCGCCAACACCTTCTAATAACTATGTGACATGGCTAAGTCTTTTAATTAGGCAAAAATATATTGAGGTCCCTGGGATAGAAATTAAACTGCAATCACAGCAGTAACCTCCAGAAGTGGGCAAAACTCTATATAGATGTTTTAAAGCCACCCCAGGTCCATCCACTGCATGTGTGGAGAAGCTGTAGGCAAGAGCACCCTCAGGCTCAGGAAACAGTCCTTTCTCCAGGGCAGGTTCAGGATGGAGAACATGCTTCAGCTGCTGCTAAGGACTACCAGAAGTTTCACATCTCACTAACGGCAAGGTGTCTCTCAGATCTGCTTCCTCTATACAGCATTTACATTTAAAAACATTAAAAAAAAGTAAAAAAATATCCAAATACCAATCCCAACCCAAGCCCCTCCACATGGCGCTCTCTGTGCTTCCTCTAGAGAGATTGTGGAAAAGAAAATGATCCCTCCCAGGCAAAAAGCGGTGACTTAAAACATTCCTGGGAGGCATCCAGATACTATACTGATCCTACAGTATGTAGAACAAAATAGCTTATCATTCAGATTATCCTCTTGGACAGAGCTGGATAGCTTCAAGGACAAGGGAGTTACCCTAGATCTGCGCCATAAATGTTATTATATATGAAACAGCTGCAAGATAAATTCTTTCATATTACACATAGGTACAGTTGTACTTTCAGCTGTCTCACTGTTGAAATACTGTACGTCTTACATGGATTTCTCTATTTGTAAAATACACTTATAGTTCTTAGTTATGTATGAATGAGTAACCTCTTACAGCTGCAGTGTATTTAAAAAAAAACCAGCAAAATATCATGCCAGTTCTATGGTAAGAGCCAGGGCATCGAACTCCAGAAACTCTTCATATGAAACCTTCCCAAAAAAATGAACTTGGTAAACAGGGGGAAAAAAATATTCACTAAATAAACTAAAATATGTCTGTTAGTTAAATGAAACGCGCTATTAAGAGAACAAAGCAGCTTCACCAATTCCCATGTATGCTGCTTGTGACCTTTTTTTGCACTCTTCACCTCTCTCCTATTTTTCCTTTTCTTTTGTTTGAATCATATGAGAGAAATCTTCCAAAACCTCTTCAAGGAAATAGTCTACAGCCACAAGACTTTGTGCTAATGGAGCTCCAGAATTACGAAGCCAGAGGTCAAGAGCACGTCTTCCAGGACGTCTGGGCTGGATTTGAAATCAAAAGGTCTGCTTGACTTAGCATACAGGATGAGTAAAGCAGGGGAAAGGATAAACTCAAGTTGAAAAGTTAACTAGAAGCAGAAAACACTCAGTACTGAAAAAATCTGTAAACTAACCTAGTTACTGATGCCTCAGCAGCCGTATCAGCCACGAGTACTTACTGAAAAGTATGTTATTTCCTTTTTTGATAACTCACATCAAAAATGCACCTACCCAATATCAAACTAAACCAAATAAAGGAGAGAGGAGAACGACAGAGTGACATAGGCACTGTTTCTGTTCCAGTTGCTGACTGACAACACTGCCATCCCTTAACATGGTTTTATTTAGTTATTACAACCATCTCTCTGTAAATGACACTTAGGATTATTTAAGATTATGTTGTAATCCTTTTAATCCTCAGTGCTTTAAATTTCAGGCTAAACACCAAAGAGCAAACTAGCACTTAGCAGAAATATTTAAAGCATGTGATTTGAACATAAATCTTCTTTTATTCACCACTCCTGTGATGAAGACCTAGTGTATCGCGTCACTCAGCCAGCAAGAACAAACAGCACGGTATCTCACTGCAAACTGCTACCTTTTCCCCACATAGTGTGAAGCTGTTTCTAACCAGTTCTTTTCCCCAGCGCTAGTCATATCATTGATAAAATAAATGAAAGAGAATCAGAAGGTTATATTTTATAAGATGTGCGTATTTTCAGTTACTATTAAGGAAAACTTGGGGAAAAAAAAAAAAACCCTCCACGTAATATGTTCATCAAGAACAGAAATAGATTGCATGCACAAATTGGATAGTGTGAGAGACAGATCAGACTTATCCTGTTAAGGAGGGAGTAGTTCAATTAAAATGAGTGGAGTAACACTGCTGAAAACCCCATGATCAAGACCAGAAACTCAAATCTTCTGCCTGAATATCATTTACTTGCAGTTTCCTCTTTTTTTCCCCCCTCCTGCATCGATCATGTTTCCAATTAGTTTTCTTCATGATACTCCTGTACTCCATCTTCTTGCTACCATCCATTAACTGTCCTATGCTTAGATTTTAAATTCAAGATTTCCTTCTTTTTCTTCAAACCAAAATCTCAATAGTCATTTTCTATTTCTAATCTATAATTCATGAACTCAAATTGAGCACCCAGGCTAAATCAAACTCAAAATTCTGCATCTACTCCTAGTACAACATATTAGCAGAGAGCAACCATTGCTCTGTTCGAATCAGAAAATAATGTTTTATTATTCAGAAAGTAATGAAACAAAAACCCCACTAACTATGCTTTCTTGTCATGCTTTGAAGATATAATCACACTTATTTCTGATCATTTCAGAGTTAGGCAGCTAATGTATTTAATCAAATGGCAATGCAATGCATCTATATTTAGGTCACAAAAAAGATTAAAAAAAATCACCCATGTTCTTTTCATTTCAACAAATCTATGAATAAGCAGACTTATATTATGAATTTTATTCCCACCCACTAGGGATAAGTAGATCATCAGAAGTGTTTCCTGAAATATTCAGTATCCAGGTACGAACTGACCTCTCCGCTTTCGAACTCGCCTTGGATTCCCTCCAGACTATCTCATAAATCTTCGCTTGCTCTCTCTCTCTCTCTCTCTCTCTCTAGTCCCCTTCCCACTCTATCTGCTCATGTAGCACCAGTCTCGTTCAGTCCTTTCCTCTCCCAAAATGTCACCACTACTGATGCCAAAGCCTTCTCCTCTTTCGCTCTTACCATCTGGCATAATCTTCTTGTAGCTCTCTGTCTAAACAATGCTCCATCCCTTTTCAAAATGTGTCTTAACATATGTCCTTCCTCCCATGCTTTTACTTCTTAATGTCTCTCCCACTCACTTATTGGCTTGATGAAGACACGTTTTAATGGGTTCAAACAGTAGTGCATGAGTTTCCTTTCTCACATTATACTGATTCAGTGGAGTTACACCTCACACTAACAGAAGTGAGAAGAAAATGCATTGCAAAGTCTTCGTACCACCAGTTTAGTAAATCAATAACAAAGCTTTGTTTGTCTTTACGTTGGAAATGTATTAGCTGCAATGAATCACCGCTCCAATATGCATTCCCGAACAGAAATTTTGCTTACTGCAAAATGAGAAATAAAACCCTAGAAGCTCAGAAGACTTGTCAGTGTGCTCAGGGGGTTGCAGGAGTGGAGGTTAAGGTTATACTTAGTCACGTTCCAAGTGAAAAAGCTGAAGATTGACAGCAAAACCAAAATATTTATTCTAAAAATACCTAGGAAATGACAAAGCTCCAAGTGTTGTCTCAAGACAACCTGAAGGATGTGGGGGGTATAGAAGCATGAGTCTCACTGTCTTAAAGAAGAGGAATATTGCTAAATATTGCATGTGCTTCAGAAAGATGTCTAGTAAAATAAATCTTGAAAAAGTCTCTCTAACACCCAGCTGACCCAAAGAGGTTTCTTTTCAAGAAACCATGTACAGTCCCTTAGGGGATTTTGTGTGTGGCAGTCTTCTTCTTAAACCCTGTACCCAGACACAGCTGGTTCCTCCAGCATGTTTCACTTGGTGATGATGCCAAAGGACTATCTGGTAACTAACAGTATCTTGACCCTGACTTGTTCCCTTCTGTGTCTCTCTTCCCTTTATTGTTTGTATTGTTAAAAACTCTTAATGTTAAAACTCTGGGAAGCAACTCTGTTCATTGAGAATAATATTTTGATGTGGTTTGATGCAACTTTTAGTGAAACAAAAAAAAACCCCTCTCCTTTCTACTGATATTCATGGGAGCTGGATTATGTCCAAAACCTGAAGATGTTGCAATAAATTATTTTAGCCCCTAGATCCTGGAATGTTAACCTTGCAGTAAAGCTTTTCTCATCCTTTCATCTTCTTGGGCCTTGATCCTCCCTTTCAATTCAATGGGATTTAGATGAAGTAATTAAGTAATATTATTTTCCATCAATGAAGAATAGTCCGATGAGAAATACATGTCCTTCTACGCTGGTCCTGACAGAGACAAGCTTTTAAATTCCTCCCCTCCCTTTCCAGAAATGAACCTGGGTCATCACCGTCTGAGGACCCTGAACAGCAATAAAAATAAACAGAGTAACCGCACTGTGTTGGAGCAATGCTTGTATAAGCAGTTTGAAGAAGTTGTGTTTATGGAAGTCCTTTAGGTCAAGATTCTAGGCCTGAACCCAAAGCAATTACCCACTAAGTTTTAAAAACAAATGGAATATAGAGCATTAATCAATAAATCAACAGGTTCTCAAGTGTGTTAGGAGACTCAGTCATCAGAAATCCTTCTCTTACAAAAATAGTAAACCAATGCTTGATAAAATGTTACACTCCTCTATTGGTAAGAAAAAAATGCTGTATTAAATCAGTCTCTAGATATTAAACCCAAGGAAACAAAACCTACCTCTCAACTTCACAGAGTTTATGCTCAAATGAGCAATGAAATGCATACATTGCCTCTTACCTGAAAGACGTTCTTTCTGCTGGATTTCTCTGAGGTCCACTCAATGCGAGCACCACACAAATCCACACACTCAGGTTTATATCCTGGTTTCTGGAAAGAAAAAAAAAAAATCCACCATGAATATAGTTTGACTTTTCACAAATAGGTACAGTTATCAAATAAAACAAGGATAGATCAAATTTAAGACACAGATTATTGTAGCACAGCTGCTGGTATTACTGAAGAGAGTTCATTATTGCCTGGCATTATTAAATAACCAGTCCTTAAGGTGGTTATTTAGGTTGACACCATACTGAGGTGTCTTAACTCAGAAACTGCTTCTTAAACCATCTAAGCATTTTTAAAAATTATGTATCTACTCTAAGAACCTTGTGTAATACAACACACAGGAAATCAAAACACAAATGCAAACATGTTGACCAGATATTTTAGACGCTTACTTTATGAAACATCTTGAAAAGCCTTTGAACTAAAAAGGTGAAATTTTGTGAGTTTTCCAAATGCAAATTTAATCAAGATAAGAACAAACATTGTATCTGTAAGATAAGCTATCTCCTTTCTCTAAACAAATTATCATTTCTAGCTCCTAAAAAAAAAAAAAAAAGAAAAAAAAAAAAAGANNAAAAAAAAAGAAGAAAAAAGAAAAAAAGAGGCTTCAAGGGCACGAGGGCATGTGTGACACCCAGAAAGATCTCAGCACTCGGGTAGCTCCACACACTTCGCTGCTTCGCAGTGTCGGTCCCTGTATCCCGGAGCGACACAGCTCTGCCTCCCCAGCTCCTCCGTATGGATGCAAGTAATTCAAAGAGCAGATTTGTTTGCCTGTATCATTTACATTGCTGGGAGTTGGTGTAAAGCACAATAATCCTCACTTTCCATCTAAACTCTTTTCCCAGGGACTCTGACCGTGCAGGAGTTCTGGCAAAATCTATGTAGAGTAGTCTTCGTAGATTAGGTTACTGCACATCCCAGACAATGATAAAAATACTAATATTAACAGTATAAAGCATTAATAAGTCCCTTTTTGGTAAGATATGGAGTAATATGCACATAATGTAATTAATCAGCTTGATGCATCTTTTTTTCTTCTGCTGTTCTTCAACTATTTTACCTTAAAAACTTTCATTGGTGATAAAGAAAACAGACTTCATACAAGAAGTTATAGTGGCCAGTCCAGTATCAGCCACATAATCAGCTTTCCAAAGATTGCTCACTGAATTTCTCTGATGTTGTTATTAAGGGCTAAAAAAAAATGTGTGTGTGTTCTCCAGGGTGCTTTTGAGAAGGTAGAAAAGGATCTATTTAAGTTAAAAGAAGTAGAGTAAGAAATCCTGGTCAAGTAATTTGCAGAAAGAGTCTCTGGCATTTTTCAGTACTGGAGTTGTAATTATCTTCTGCATTTGCCAAACCATAAAACCACCATGGTTCAGCTCCTCTAAAACTGACAGTCCTGCGTGTCTTTGTTCCTCTTTTATTTTTTTTATTAACTTTTTTTTTAAATAGAAAAAATATGCTATTCAAAACAGAAGGATGTTCTTGCGGCTAAACCACTGGAGGAACAGGGTTTGGATTTTTTTTCCCCAACTCAGCCTCAAATTTCCTGCCTGGCCTCTGACAAGATCTTGACTGTTCTGAATTTTCAATAATGAATCAAAACCTGCAGTATCGATAGCTGATTTTACAAAGAAGTTGTGAAATTTAATCTGTTGATATTTGCATGACAAAAGTGAAAAACAAACAGACAAATATCAACATGCACAAATATTCAAATAGGGGGAAAAATAACAGAATTTTCAGTATTCCAGTGTAATATTTTATAAATAGAACTATGGTGCCTACTTGAACTAAATCATTCTAGATCACAAGCTGGAACATAGGACACCTCATTCAAATATGAGGAGAAATTTCTTTCAGGTGAGGGTGGCAGAGCACTGGAACAGGCTGCCCAGGGAAGGTGCAGAGTCCCTTTCTCTGGAAGCCTTCAAGCCCTACCTGGATGCAGTCCTGAGTGCTGTGCTCTGGACAATCCTGCTTTAGCAAGGAGTTGGACTAGAAGATCTCTATAGGTCCCTTCCAACTCTGATAATTCTGTGATGTCATGATTCTCTTTGGCCAGGAGATATCCCTGGGAAGTTTCCTTCCCAGGACTCCATGCAATGACCAGGTCTGCAGCTCTGCAATTCATCATGAACATGTAACACATCCTTGTTAAAGCGAATCAACCTTGCTTGTTTGGAAAAAATTGCCCTAAAGGACAATTTGAGTCCGAAAAGACTTTAACAAAGAAGGGCAGCTTTATTCCATCAACAGAATGAGGTGAGAAATTTTGGACACACACAATGAGATGAAAAGAAGGGATGAAAATGTAGACAAATAAAAAAACCAAAGTTTCTTGATAGTGAAGGCTACTGGGCTACAGAATATTTTCCTTGGGAATACTGCCATGGCATCTCACAGTGAAGTGAGAAAAAAGAATTTAAATCCCAGGGAAGTTTTGCAGAAAGATGGAATAGTGAACTCTATATGATTTTATAGGATCTAATTTCTATGATTGTACAAAAAAAACATGCAACAGCCAAACTTGGACTCCTCTGTGCACTCAGTGCGCACACAGCTTAATTTCATTGTTGCAGTAATCTAGAGTTTGTTTATAGCTTGGATTTTGTAATAAGCAGAAGAAAATTATAAGTACACGCATCTGCCTTTCCAGAAAGGATGGGATGGTGTTGGAAAGATGAACACCCTTCTGCTGCGTACAATAATCAATTGGAAAACTTGCCTTTCTGGAGAATTTAGCAATTCTGCCCATAATGGGATATGAGGTGTTTATGAACACCATATGAGATTCGTGGGTTCAGCATTGTATATGAAGCCTCTGATGAAAACTACATGCAAAACCACCCAGATCCATCAAGCCTGAAACTGTCCATCGTGCACATCAGCCCTTCTCCTGCACCTGGGGGGAAGGACAATGGGAAGCCCTGCCGAAATCCAGAGGGACCCTGGGAAAATTGCCTAGAAATTAATTCTGGCCTAAACATCGTCCTGTTACATAGTTTGCTTTCCAATTTGTGCATTACCCAGAGACACTGCGAGGGAGGAAGTTAAGGTTACTGTTAGAGCCTGAGCTCTCCACGTCCTTGCTTTGTGTTTTGCAGTCAGAGCAATTATGTTATATCAGTGTTGTTGGAGGGGGTTATGCCGTAAATTGATACAAGTGTCTGCTACGATGAAATCTTCCTAAACATGAATATGGATTTCAGCAGCTTTTTCACTCGCTAAATTACTTTGCACATGGGCTAATAACCTGAGGTTAGAATAACCTCTGTTGAATAAACTATCTCAGGGAATAAACAGACTACTTTTTCTTGGTCGGCAGGACCAACTGATAATAGAATTTAACACTGGTAAGAAAGAATGGAGCTGTGATCCTTTGAGATCACAACGCCCTTAATTTAAAATGAAAAGCAAGTAATAGTCATATCAATGTTAAAAAAATTGTGTCAGAAGCATGACCACAAATGATCAAGGCAGCAACAAAAGATAATGATTTAACTACATGGCATGCAAACTTGCATTTTCAGTAATATTTGCCAACAAACTCATTTTCTGAATCTCTCCTCTGTGTGCTTTAATCGTTGTGCTCTGTTACTAATAGAACTACCAGATACTGTCACTACCTTCAACAGAAGGATCTCAGTGTTCTCCATGCAAATCAAGAGGAAAGTTGTTGTACTGAGTCCTACATCTATAGTCACACAAAGGAACAACAAAAACTCCTTTTAGTTATTACTAGTTCTTTGTGTTAGAATATTAAAGATTTTATTAAATATAATTTTAAATCATCTCTAAGTATTATCCTAGCATCAGAAACAGAGGTATGATTAGGACATGCTTTCCTTTCCCTCTCTCCTGTTGTCTCTACGGTGAAATAACATTCCTCTTATAATGATACTGTCTTATTCTAAATTTTCACTTAATGTACAGTATTTAATAATTAATTATTAATGAATTAATATCTTTATAGTACAAAGGAACATTAATATTTTGTTAAGTCACATCATTTTCCTGCTAACAATAAAAATGCTTTGTTATGAGTCATAGTATCGTGAATGAACATTGCCTCTATTACATTATTTAATTAATGGTTGAACTCCCCTTTTTTCCAAAGTAAACTACAGCTGGGGGAAAAATAAAATAAAATAAAATCAGTAAACAAATTATTTCTAATGAAGCCTTTTGTATTACTTCCTTTCCACTATCAAAATTATACTTGGTTAAATGATTTACAAAGGAAATAAGCATTGCATTTGCTTTATCAGATGAGATCAACATGCCGATTTAGCTTTTTTGATGTGTGAAATTCAGGGTTAGGAAACTGGGTTATAAAATTTTTGAATACTGACAGTCCTGGTTGTTTTCAAGCTTTACCCAATTTGTTTATTCACCACTGCATAAAAGTTATATGCAATGGACAGAAAATGTAACTTAAGCAGCTTTTTCTAACCTAGTGAACGTTGAGTTCACAGCCCCAGTGCTCAGATCTAACATGGAATAAAAAACCAAAAAAAAACCTTTTTTATTTTTTCCTCATAACGAGCAAAATATGAGATCAATATGTCTGTGTTCCTTCTAACTCAGGAGGCAGCAGATGTTGTCTCACCAACTGTGAGCTCTGGGGAGGGAGTAAAACTTCAGGGAAAGGGATAGACTTCTCAGAAGATCCTTTCTCACAACACACCTTAATTTTTTTGAGTTCAACAGATTGAGATCTGGGCCAGAGGCATATTCTGCCAGCAAGTCTACTTTAGCATCTAAATCCTTAAACACCCAATGGGAATTTTAACCATGTGGAAGGGTCTCAGAGCAAAATCAAGTCTCCACATGTTGAATTTCAACTGGTCCATTTATCTCCTGGGACTTGGGCAAGTGCTTGCAAAGAGACATGAAAAGAGGTAGCAAGAAGAAGTATAAGACAGATAGTAAATTATAAAATTAATTCTAATATGTTCACCTGCAAATTTTGTGTGTGTGTGTGTGTTTTAATAACATCTAAATCAACTTTAAGGAAAACAGATGATTTTGAACAAAAAATAATTAAATCAAGCTATACTATTTTCATGCTTTTGGAAAAGTAGCGTTTTCCTGCTGCACTGGCACAAACACAAGCAGAAAGTACTAGATTTCATCCTGCAGTCTTTTTTTTTTTATTGTTTGGTTTATTTTTATTTTTCTGTGACCCTCATCTTTTCCAAAAAAAGCAAGGCATGAAAAGGTGTTCTTTAAAGCTGATTTATGGCAGGTGGCATTGATAGATCAAGAATATATAGAAAAAAAATGTTTGTATCACCTGCCATGGAAAAAAAGGGCTTATTGTTTATGACTCCTGCCAAAGAGAGCACCTTTGTGGCCACCCATCATGCCAATGAGATTTGGCAGGTTTGATCAGGCCTTGAGAGCCTTTCACAACAGGGCTTTGTCAAACCTGTCCCTCCACTGCCCACAGTGTCACACATTTACCGAATTCCCCCTTTTGCTGCCCACATTCAGGTTCATAGGCTGGAAGTCGGCAATAACTAGCACTGAAGGGGTACGTGCCGTTATTGCTTGCTCAACGTAGCTGTCACATCTCCGAAGACTAAGATCGGTGGCCTTTCCTTGGGGCACAATAAAAAGGTACTGCAAATTTCACTTTGTAGTAACTACAGGCTACAGAAATTGCATTAGCTGCATTAGATGGAGTCGTAGAAATATTCAGGAAGGTTAGTGGGGTATGGTAGATGTCACATTTATACTATGATAAAAAATCACTTTGCTAACTTGTAATGTTTTCTGCTTTGGTAACACCCTATATTAAGGTGCCACTTATAAATAATTTATTATTATTTATTAATGTATAAGCCACTTTATAGGATGGTAGATAACTTAAATTCATGTATTAAAGATGCACATACATGGTTTAATACAATTTACGTCTCACAATATCCTTTGCAACAGATTCTCATCGCATCATCTGTTAAGCATTTATTACTAATGCATTTTATAACATACTTTATAATACATTATTTGAGGAAGTAGCTGCATTTAGTGATCATTTTCATAAATAAGAATAAAGCATTTATAAATGGCACCTTAATTTAAAGTGTTACCTTCACATTACTGGATAGTCACTCACCATTTGTCTCACTTCGCAATTATTCTCAAAATGCACCTCTTAATAAAGGACACGCTAAGTCCTATTTCTTCTCATACCCTCCATCTGATTAAAAGTTTATCAAGGCATTTTCCTTCAGCTGCTCTCAAACCTTTGAAGGTTGTCAGCTCGCTCTGAATTTGTCTTATGTAAACACTCAACTTTTTGTACTGAAATAACAGTTGCAAGGAAGCTGAGGATATCAGAGGACTGATTGCCTACCAGGTTTAAAAACGCCGGCTGCTTGGATTCTTTGTAGAATTCCATTTTCCGAGCTGTGAGAACAATCCAGGACGTGGACCAGTTTTTCCTTAAAAATAAAATAAAATTTTAAAAAGACAAAAAAGTCAGTAAGGCATGCAAGCAGGAGCTAAAAATTCCTCCATTTGTAGATCTGGTTTTTAATTATTTTACTTCAGAGACAAAAATGGTCTAAAGTCAGCATCAGCAATGCAGTTTCACCATCCTCTCTATACTTGAGTGTGGCCCAACAAAGCTTGAAGGCCTTCTTTGTTTTAAAGCTATTTATCTATTTAAACCTATCACTAAAAAGTGACTATTTACATTCCTTTTCTGACAAAGTGCCTTACCCACAGGCAAACAGTAGGATAATTCACACATGCTTAAAGTTCACATATACTTAGAGGACTCCAATAGCTGGTGCCCTTCAGGTAACTAATACTTAAAATAAAACCAAGAAGGAAAACCATAATTTTGATCTGACTATACAAAATTCAGGAAAGGATCTATTTTGAAAAGTTCTGAATACTTTCTCCTTTTCCTACATAAGAAATTTACCCGGGGGAGCAAGGAAGGAAATAAGGATATCTGAGATAGGTTTAAGGAACCACTAAACATCAGGAGACCACAGTACAGACCTAGAGAGCTGGCAAACTGCTGGGGCCAGGGAGAAGTCAAAATGTACATGGATATGTGAAACAGTGTCCCCTGACATAGAACACCACAATATTCCACTCGGAGGAAAATGTTATTACATACATTACATACAGTGTGATGTTTCAAACCACCACATAATCATGAACAAGTAGATCTGGTCCGATAGAAAACTTTTTAGATGAAGGTCTCAAGTTCGAGCCTCATTGTGGAGGGTCATATCACCTGATATTTATAAAAAAACTCATAAACATGCCATTCTCTTTATGTGAACGCAAATAAAAAATCTGGACATTTTAAAATAAACTTGAAAACGCTTATATTAAGCCAGCTGTTTCACTCGAGGGAGATGCCTGTAAGGACACCGAGGGCCCAGGGAGGAGCTGTTAAAACCCCTTTTTCCTCTATTCTCTCTCCCCTATTGTCTTGGATTTTTCTCTGTTTAGGTGTTCCTAAGTATCTCAAATGCACCCAGTTTTTATTCTAGTAAAACCTGGCGTTGTTGAGTTTAAAGGCTGTCAGTCGTCTTCATGATACTCACTTCCAGATCCACTCAATATCCCATTAAACTGCACATCAGGCATAACAACAGACAGGTTTTCCATTAATGACTTTCTTATTTAATATATTTCAGTCATCAGCTTAAGGAGCCTAAATAATATTACAGGAGAAGCCTCGATGCCACTGGCATTGAGGAACTTGCACTCACTTCAGAGCAGGCAGAATCCCACCCCATCTAATGCTCATCCCTAAAATATGGCAAACAAGAGGCAACAGTGAAAGAAAGTTGCTGTGAAGGAGGTGAATATGTTTGAAGAAAGCAGAGCTACATTTTTTTATGCCATATTAACAAGGGAATAAAGTAGAGAGAGATTGAGAAAGAAACAGTGGGGTTTTAGAGAAGTGCCTGATCATCGCTGGCAAGTACTTTCCCACAAAAGGACAGTGTTTGTAATTCGCTTTGAAATTTTCGGCTACATTTATAGCTTGTATCCATAGCTAATGTGAACTGTTGTCATAGCTGTGGATCGTGCGCATTGGCATTAAGAACAGTTCAATCTCAGCTTATTATTTTTTAAAGTTTCCTTAGGAAAGAAGCACTGTAGCTGAGCATCACCATCAAGGTAGCGAACATAAGTAGTTTATTTGCAAGTACAACTTCAGTTCTCTTTAATTTTCATACTACTTTTTTCCCCCCATACTCAAAAGTCTTGTAAATGCACAGAGGAGTATGATGTGTGCCCGTTTAAACAGATTTTCCTCCGAGTTGGATATCCTGGATAAATGTGGATTACCAAAGGATTAAAACCCTGGGGACACAGCTTAGATTCAGTACCCAATTTACACCAAACGCTTGGTGGTAGCCATGGAGAGGAACATTTCTGTGCCATAGCCACTTTTACCAGCTCTTTGTGGGACATATTTTTCTACCTGAGAAATATAAATTGGCAATTTCTAATAAAACTAATTGGGAAGTTTGCTGAGATTTGAGGACATTTCTTTTGAACCCAGATCTCATAAAAAAAGAAAGAAAAATAAAATAAAAAATGCAGTGCTATTTACGGTTTTGAAATAAGAAGTCAACCATAAAGAAATAAAAAGTCAATGATAAGTCTTCCTTAAATTATATCAGGTGAGATGTTATAATTAAGCTTCATTCTGAATTTTAAGCAGAGAATTCTCTAATTCCACCAGGAATAAGAAAATTTAGGGGGTTTGAGAGAAACTATAGGACTTACATTATCTATGAGAATACAACTGAATTTCACCATATTATCTGCAAGATTTTTTTTCCCCGGTAAATTTAAATTCTTCAGTTCTTTTATTCTACAGTTGTTTCATTTAAAAAAAAATAAAAATGACATTTTAAAATCAAAACTTCATTACTTTTGTGACCTAAGGATAAAAGGTAGAAAAACTATACAAACTTTCTGCCACATTTTCCATAAATTCAAGCGTCAGTTTAGGAGAAAATGGAAAAAAAAAGAAGTCCTTTAAAGTGTATTAATCTCTATAAAAATGTGCACACTTTGTATTTCATGGGGTACACATAGTCACCTAAGATTTTCAAGCCTTTTAGAAAAGCCAGTTCACAATATTCCAATTTTTGATGTGCCACACCAATATTATCCAAGAAATCACTTCCAGTCGATAAAGTTTACATGAGCAGAAGGAGAAATCAGACAAAGTATATGCAGAGTAGACCAGAGCCTTGGAACCATCCTCTCTCTGTATAAAGAGCCATAAGCATCAGTATGCAAAGAAGACCCAGCTAGAATTAACCAAGATACGGTGTGAATTTGTCTATAGCTATGAGGTTAAAACCATTGGCCTGGGGAGCCCCTGCGAGGTGCGACCCAGTTCCTGGGGGCTGCAAAGGGAAGAAATGCATTTGCATTCTGTCAAACGAACACCTGATGGCAGCACGTTATAGCTTCAGTGGTGCTCACAATCTCTCAGGCTATTTCGAAATAGCCAGACTGTCCAGAGTTATTTAAAAACATAAGTGGCCGAGCTACGCTGCGCCCACACCGAGCCGATGCGCAACGTCAAGCCACAGAGATGCTCTGTGCTCAGGGTACCCGATGCACTGGGAACGTAAAACTTCCTCCTTCTCCTCCTCCAGGCTTGTTCACAGGTGATACCCAGCTGATAACATGCTCTGCTGAAGCTTCCCCCAGTGCCCCAAACGGGGAATAGAGTATTACTGGCATCAATACCTTTCCCAAAATACCAGTGTCTGATGGTACCCAGCTGCAGCAGGTTTGGTCAAGTGTTAACAAAGATGTTGTTTCAAGAGGTTGGACTAGGTGACCTCCAGAGCGCCTTTTCAATGAGCATTTCTAGTATCCTTATAGTTTAGTGCTATAAAGGTATAAGAACTCACTACTTGGCTTCTTTCTCCAGGCAGAAAATTGTAGAATCATAGGTTTAAGTTGGAAGAGACCTTAAAAATGACCTAGTTTCAACATCCCATTATGGGCAGGGACACCTCCACATGTGAAATATAATATTTCACACTACCCCCTTATTCTCATTGGCAGCATACGGTGCTGAACATATCACTGCTACTCCTTTAGAGCATCTAAATACAGCAAACCATAGCCAATCCTTCTGTAAAAGGCAGCATTAATATTTACTCTACTTTCAACACACAGTGCTAAGCGTGTCAAAAGTGCTGACCACTTTTGACAATCTTGTCTTGGCATCTCTGTGCCATCAACACATGGTGGGTTCCTTGACACCTGAAGCACGCACATGGCACCTAAAATTTGCCACTGGAAAATATCATAGAACGGTTAGAGTTGGAAGGGACCTTAAAGATCATCAAGTTCCAGCCCCCCTGCCATGGGCAGGGACACCTCTCCCTAGAGCAGGTTGCTCCAAGCCCCATCCAGCCTGGCCTTAAACACTTCCAGGGATGGGGCATATATATTATTATTATATATTATTATGGGTTTGCCTGATGCCTTAAGGTTGTGCTTAATATTTGTATAACATATATATGTATGTTATATATATATAGATATAGAGACTAACATTGACACACGCTCTTTGCATGCAATGAGCCCATTAGCTGCCGTCATTCGGTTTCTGGGACTGTAATCACACATTATCTCTAATAAAAAAAACAATGGCAATTTGGCTATAAGCAGCAATAACAGTTATATGTACTTAAACAGCCATCAACTGAATTTTGCAACTGATTAAGTTCCGTAAAATTAACATATAATACCTTAATTTCTTGCCCCCGTCAGCTATTTTAGCTTTCAGAAGGTATCCTTCTTTCTCCACTGCCTACAAGGAAAAAAAACAAACATGTCATAAGCATAGAATTTATTTAGATGAATGAATCCACTTGGTACACATCTAAGAGTCTACATCTCGCTAGTGTGGCAGGAATTTTATCACTAGTTCTCAGTCTAGTCCCCTATTTTTTTCCCTGGATTTAGAAGAAATTTGTTTTAATGCAAGTGAAGTTTCTAGCTACAAGTAAAAATTAGTAGAAAACATACAAGTAAATTATGCCAAGGTGTCATTTTATATATTAAGTTTCATTTATAGCTATGAGGAACCTAAAGTAATTCTGTAGTAGCCTTTCGCTTATTATATTCTGAATATTTAAGGGTAATCAATGTGAGAGAAACATCAAATATCTCTATAACAGATAAAGTTACACTGCCTTCATAGGTGCCATATTTCAATTCAGTGCGAAACCAAGGCTTGTGCAAGATATCAAAGGGCGTCATATTTTTAAGTGGGGCTGTCTTTCAGACGAGCTCTTGCATTGAGGTGCTCACCCCTCACAGCCCTGAAAAGGTCACATTTCATTGGAATGCGTGCAGCCACACCCAGGGAGAGCTTGTCTTCAAGTTTCCAGCTGAACTAAATGATCTCATAGTACGGTGCAGAAAACCAAATTGAGCGGTTCAGTCAACTGTCAACATGCAACCTGAAACTGGAACTACAAACAGGGGAAAGCGCAGCTGTGTTGTTGTGGATTTTTCCAAAAAACATCCAAAAACTCAAAGCCTTTAGCTGTAACCGACACAAAGCCGTATGTGACGTTAGCAACCTGATAACACCGCCTTGGTAGATCCCACAGTCTGCTACTGCTGAAACCTGGTCCCTTTTCTGTGGTGTCAGGACAGGCTGAGGACTCTACTGGTGTGCACAAGGTCTCAACTCTAGTTGAAGGGTATCAAGGTTGCGCTTGAGTTTTGGGATTTCAGCAGTGAGGCCTATGCTTGGTCTTTCATTTTCAGTCCTCCCTCCTAATTTGTGCTCCTCCACATCTCTACACTCACTTTCCTGAAGCCATAGGCCATCGAGACACTCAGATCTCTACTATCTGCTGAAACATCCCTTGTATACCTGTGACATACAATTCAGGATAGGGGTGGTTTTGGCTATGAACATTTATATTTAACAATTAAAAGCCAAACAACAAACAAAAAAAGACAACTGGTCTTCAACCAAACCCACTGACCTGCCTTCTACTCAGATCTCATTAGCTAAGAAAGTCCCAGCTGTGTTATTAATAAGAAGCAAAATCATGATTTGAAGTGGGTCTGTTTTCCTTTTCAAACACTAGTAAGTCCATACCTGACCAGGTTATTTTAACACCACAAGATCTTTGTAGTAAATTGTGTCACAAGACTATTTCGTAACACTTTAAATAGCATTTGGCTCCCTGCAAAGCAATTAAATGCCAATAAAACATGCTTTAACATGCAACACAAGGATTTTGAAATCAAATTTACCTGTCATTTTGATTATGCAAAATATCATGATATCACCAGTGGAATATGTTTAACTTTTCCTTAGATTTTGTCTGTTGCTGTTATATAATGAAATATGTTCTGTGTATGTATCTTCCACCTCTATAAAGGTCTGTAGGTACGCGGGCAATGATTTAGGTGATGTTCTGAAATGGGTACACAAGGATCAGCGTGAGCATTTTCTCTAATTTGTACTTTTCTCATGGAAATTCCTGTCATGCATATCATTGCCATAGAAAACCCAGAGAGGATGTATGTAGGGATTATTGTGCAGAGTCATGTCACTATTTATCTAGTGATGGATGGGTGAATTATCAGAGCTAAAATAAGAAAATAAGACTTAATCCCCAACTCCACCTACATTTTTTCTTCTTTTTTTTAAAAATCAAACTTATTTTATATCTTTCGATATTTTTCTTCCCCTTCTAAACCTTCATTTTTGTAGTATAGAACTTCTGGTGCTTGGCCAGGGCCAGAGATGCCAAATAACATATGAGAAAGGTTATTCTTTTTAATATTTCTATCCATCTGGAAACAGAAATTGGGAGGAGTATTGGCTAACCATTCAAGCTGTTGATTGCTCCTCTGAATCAGACCCAAAAATCTCATGCTTTCAAAGTTTACCAACCACCCTCCCAAATTGCTATTTTAACCAATCCAAAACTAAAGGCAAACATGATTTTGAACATCAGGTCTGAATCACCTCTGTTCTCACATTTGAGGAAGTTAAAAATGAGATGTGCTTCCAGATGAAAATGTTGTCACTCAGTCATAATTTCCTTATAATTGTCTTGAGCTAGAATATCAAAATTAATAGCAAACGTTGGGCATACAAAATATTCTGATTTAAATAACATAGATCAGATTCACTATTTGTTTTAAGTTAAACAGCTGAAAAAGAAAAGATCTTCCTTTAATAAGAGACCTCTCGGTATGAAGCAAAGTAGCTTTAGTATATATTGCTTTAATTGAGTTAATACAGGTACTGTCTTTAAAAAAAAAAAAAAATAGCATGGTCTTCATTAACAGTAATGTGCACAGTTTCCTCTGTAATTAGTATAATGAGCATTTATGGAATTACACAACAACTTTACCACAAAGAAAAATAAAAATATTTCTAGAATGACCCCAGTATTTTTATAACCCCTGTTTGTTGTGTTATGTTCCCTTTGTTTAACATCTGTTGATATCCTCTATTTTGCTCTACTTGTTTTCAAGAAAATAATTCCAAGAACATTCAGGATCAACTTACAACACTTCTGCGAAAGAATACCAAATACATCCTAATGATGTGCTCTGTTGGTTCTGTCTCAATAAATATCATCATTTTTTGTTAAGCTGCTGCCCTCCCTGCACCTTTTCAACATATGGAAGGTTGAGAAAATGACCCAAAATGGCCTGAAGAATTAGTGAAGAAATAAGAAAATGGAATTATTATTATTATGTGGGGTTTGTGGTTGGTTTGGGGTTGTTTTTTTTTTTGCTTTCTAGGCAAATATTAAAGATGAGAGTATACATGTGCAAGGACTTGAGTTTCTAAACAATATTAAAAAAAGGTCTCATATGCTAACAGTATTAGAAACTATAAGGAAAAGTAATTATCATAATATCATATATAGGTTCTATAATTTTCCTAATTAGAAGAATTCAAAGCTTCTGAACCTACATAATCCTGAAAAGTTTGTGTAGATAAAAGTACCACTGATACCAACAGTTCTTTCATAAATCTGTATTTGCATATTCATTTTCTTTTAATAGAAAAACTTCTATGCTTCTCATTCCCCCTAGATTCTTTTAATGTCAATGAAATTTTTGCTTATAAAAATTGATATTAATATTAAAACCACCTTAATATGGGCAAAGACAGGACAAAGGCATGGTCATATTCCTTTACACCAAGTATTAATATGGATGAAACATCAGTCTAATACAACAGAATTAACAGCAAAGTCAAGCTATATAAATTGCTGTGTATCTTTAAAAATTATTCTTTTTGTAATGATTAATCAAAGCTCCTCAAATCCCTTAGCATCTTGAGGCATCCAAAACCTCATGTATTTATTCTTTAGTAAAGCATGTGTAACATTTACTTCATAAACATTCAAAATAACAAGAGGGATTCATCTGTTCTATAGAGCAATTGCTTACCGTGTGGTCCTGTGTACTAAGGATGTCTGCAAGCGTTAAGTTGTGTTGGGAATGATTTCTTCTATGACGATTTACCTGAAATAAAGAAATAAATTTAAGGATTGGAAAACAGAGAGCATTCAAATACAGGCAGGTTAAGATGGACCAACAAATTTCATTACTGGGCACAGACAGCAAGCATTGGATGAAGTTTTGGAAACTTGGTTTCTTTCAGTATTGCATTTCTGTGCAAACTGGTGTTCCTCTGAGCCCTGTGTATTCAAAACGTACAGTTACTGAACTCTAAACATGTCTGGTATAAATGTGTTTCTTTGTGATGTCACATTGGCAAATTTACCTAAGAATTAGCCAACAGATAAGAATTATTTAAAATGATGAGTTTTCTAACAGGAATTTAAAAAAAAAATTAAATTCTTAACTGATTAGGTGCTCTTAAACCCATTTTACAGAAATGGGAAAGATGTTAATTATAACCTCTAGACCATTAAGCAAGTCAATGAAGAAACTAGAAAATAATTGGGAGCAAGTATATAATACTCAGGTATATCAGGTACATTTAAACTGCTTTAAAGGCTATTTCTAAAACCTCCCTGACTGGAAGGCTACAGAAATACTGGACGCAGATTCTAAAATTGTTCCCAAGTACCGAGTCCTTGATTCTATTCAGCTCCCTCTTCTAGGAGGAAGCCAGTATAACTATCTGTGACTTAAATTTGAGCAATTATTGCATGATGGCAAAAATTATTAACACTAAATAGAAGTTTCATCACAAATCAAGCATTTGACAAAGCTCAATAGCCTTTTACTTCCTTCCAAATCTGCAATGAAGAACAGGTCACCCAAAAGTGTTTCCGTATGTGTATACGTGTATATTAAAAAACTTTTAATGTTTAAATCCAATGTCAGTCAGTAATACTGTCATTTGGAGTTGTGATCCTGTAAAATTCAGTTATTATCTCCTCTTTTAACTGAAGCCAAGAAGCAAACAACAAAATATAGTCTCAACTAGTTCTCACTGTATTCATCATAATGCATTCTCTTTTTCCCTATTAAAGCAGAGTTAACCAAAAGTCATAATGTATTCTGTTTATATCCAAGTGTCTGAATATAGAAAATGTTCTTAATTAATCCAGAGGGCCACGCTCAAAAAACAGTTAAACATATTATGATCCCATATTTTTTCTCCACACATTGCTTTCATGTTTATTTGTAAGCACTAACATTTTTAAGCCTTGAAATCTATATCCTAGATATTGCTCTACTCTCCTAGTCAGAGCTAATGAGCTTAATGAATTACCAGTTCTAAATTTAATACAAACATTTCAAAGAAAGAGATAAAACATTCTTCACAATTCAAAAGTTTCTCTGACCTATTTATGAAGAATATCACTTAACAATTTCATTAAGGGTGAGTAACAGCTGGTGACACGGCTGTGTCCTAAAGTGTTTTTCTCTCTTAATATTCTGCATCTTAAGCAATCGAGCTTTCATAAGAAATACTTTAGTTAGTGGCAGTCCCTCCTTTGGGGAGAAAAAAAATGTCAGACCACATTTTCTGTATTTTGCAATCTTGTTTTCAGGAGTGTCATGTTCCTGTTTTATTAGCATGTAGGGTAAACAAGAATGATTTGCTGATGCTATTGAGAGAACTTCTAAGATTACAGTCTTTCTATTTAGATTTTCGATGGAACTTAATATTAATGCAGGCAGAGGCTTGTATATAAATTCAAAATAAATTAATTCAATTTATCTTTATCTTTACTGTTCAACAGCTCTGAAGGTTCTATAGAGCTCAAGACATATAGCTAAACTATTCAGGTCTAGATCTTAGAAAGTCTTTCTTACCCTGATGCCTAATTATTCCTTAACATACAACAGAGCGTATTGCCCAGTGATGCTTTCTAAAATATATTCTCCCCTCATCCGAACTAAATAACAAGACACACCACCACTCCACAGTATCTGTTTGAACATTCAGCTGCTCTCTCCAGGAATCATACATGTCCGTTGGGGGCCCTATATGCAACTTTGTGAAGTGTACAGCACCGATCAGAGCTTTTGTGGCTGGTCTTTGGTTCAGCGATCAGAGCATTAGCAAAAGAAACGCTCACATTTGATACATGCTAAAAAGAGTATGTCAGAAGTGATAAAACCATCCACAGCCAAACAAAGAAAGGAGGTAGTAAAAAATACTGTTTTAGTAGCACTAGAATATTATTAGTCAGTGTCATAAAAAAAAAAAGACAACAGTAAGATGACCAGGAAATATGAAAAAGAGAAAAAGAATATTAAATTCCAGTTATGGATGACATTACGTGCTTCGAAACCTCTTCGCTTTGTGCAAAGCAGAAATAATAAGGAAAACTGTCTGTGTAGAAGGAAAAAGAATAGACCTACCTGATTACTTTGTGCGATACTTTTGCTAAAAAATATGTTTCTCTTATGGGGCAAAAATAAAAGAAAATATATTTCTTCATAGTCAAGTAATGAGCAATCTCATGCAAGAAAGTCCTGAAGCTCAAAAGTCTGAATCTAGTTACAGGAATACAACCAAAATCCACAACTATGTAAGCCAAGATCAAGCTCTTCTGGAAAAACACCCCAAATATCTGTCTTATGAATGGAATTAATGGAAACTTCAACAAAAATCTTACTCATTTCTACCGGCCTCTTGGTTTAGGAACGGAGCTTTTTAAAAACTGAATCAAAACAGCCTAAAAAAACTCAAAAGCCACAGTGGGAATATATCCTTTCGAAAGATTGATTTTATAGGATTCTAGCAGGCCTTATACAAAGTTGGTGTCAGATATTTTTTACAAATACTGGCGAACGAGTTAGTTGTACCACTTCCTTTACAGTACATCCAGTTCAGTGTTAAACTGTTCTTAGCAGGAAAACTGGGTGACAGTAGTCGATATATCCATTTTTCAATATATTCACATTACCAAATTATTCGAAGGGAAGTGCAGGCTTAATTATTTTCCTTCTTTCATGCATTTTTTAAACAGATAGAGAATAAAGGAGATGTTTTGAGATTATTTTTTATTGCTCTATTTGATTACCCTAATAAACTGAAGAAAACCCTAAATAATATCTGTCATAAGTCCTCTACCTCACCTCCCAGGGTATGATGAAAGGCAGAGATATACAGGAGAAGTTCATGAGATCCCTTTTTGGGAAAGGCAGCTTATCAGCAGTTTTCTGATTTGATGAACATTCTTCAGTCAGCAACAATGTCACCTGCAGCATTAAAAATCCACTCTGCGAGCGCTTGCAAGTCTGTGGGCAAGTCTGGTTTTGTTAAATTCAGCCTCAGCAGCCCCCCCTTTCTCTTAGCTAAAGGGTATCCATCTCCTACCAGAGTTATTCCAGCATCCAAGCACTAATCCGTCATCATCCTTTCTACAAAGGCAAAGCCTCCATTACATATGCCTGGTATCCCGGCGTGAAGGGACAACCATCTGACAACTGCTGTTTTAACATTGATGGAGTAAAATACAATAACCTGATGTTTAATTTCATTTTTCTGAGTTCCCATTTGTTCTTTAAATTCCCCCTCTTTCCGTGGGAATCCATCATGAGTAACTCATTGCTAGTCTCTTCAAATAGCGTGGTGTTGGTTTAAAAAGGGATTTGGAGGACTGATTTGGATTTTATTTCCCATTACAAGCATATTTCTGACTTGATTCATCTAGTCAACATGAAGAAGCATACTTCTTTTTTACTTCAACCAAACCTAACAAAACCAAGAAGCATGTCTCAAAAGGCCTGAATAGGCTGCTCTAGTGCAAAGTACAGAAAATTAATTATTTCCTGATACATGATTCTTAATTCACTTCAATCTCTAAATAAGGAAGATAATTGTAAGACGTTTCTAAGTGGTTTCCAAGATTATCAAGTTGTTCACCACAAGTTATTTACCCAGAAAAGTCACCTACAAGTAGCCTGGGAAATCCATAGTTTGTTCAGCCAAGCAGAACCCGGTGCAGCAGAGCTTTGCTTTGGATAGGAAACCCTGGGACAACATCTACCTGCTGTTTTTTCCATCAATCACTGTCCTGCTCCACCAAGGAGAAGGTTCTCGTGGAGGTTTTGTTAGATTTCTGCCAAAAATATTGTCACGCTGTTCATGCTTTGACCTTTCTTTTTAGGGGTCTAACTATTGTTTTATTTCATCCTACCCACGCTGCAACCGTGTAAGTGGAGATTCCTTTATTAACTCCCAAAACAGAGAGAAAACCCCTGCTGTTGAACCCCTACTACCGCATGTTGCTCCACTCTGGACCTGATCCAGCAAAGCACTCTACAATAGGCTTTAAGTGGTTTTCTGGGTCAGGGCCAGAACACTCCATTCTTTACAGGATCGAACTTGCTGGTGGCAGCCTGAAAGTTCGCAATAAAAGTACAAACTAGTCACATAAACTTTTGTGAAAATCGTTCCCCTCAAGGGAGGAGGAGGGGTGACACCTGATTTAGTGATGTCTGCGATCATTTTGTTCCCAGTCACTCCCATACTGCAGTGACAGCTCTTAATTGCTTAGATAAACCTAACAAAAATGTAATGTAGCATTTCTTAATGGCCCCAACCCTTAAAAGACACCTAGGCGGTGGCAAGAGAAAGGAAAATCCTGTAACTTTTCACTCACTGCCATGCTCGATGTGATTTGGTTTGTTTTCAAGATCTAGTCTTAAGCAGTGTGGCAAGTCCATCATTATCTACAGAAATTATACAGAAACAGTTCTGCTATCATATGGTTTCTCTCCTGCTGTGAAAGGCACTGAGAAAATCCCACAGGGCTCCCCACTTGGAGATGCCCTTTTGTCGTCTCCGCAGATAAGGGGTTTTGGTCCATCCTTAAGAAATGGAGGCTGTTAAGAAACAGTGGGAGCATCTCCCTTCCCCTTGGACTTGCTGCTGTGGATGCTCTTGATTCATTAGAGCTCTGCAACAGAAAACCCCACTCAATGCCAGGGAAACCACCCTGTGTCCCAAAAGACTCCCACAGCTGTGGCCAGCTCCTGGAGCTCTCTACTGACCTCCTAACACCATCCTCCAGAGGGTTACGTTAGATTCTCGTGGGTCTCACTTGTCCCCAACAGATTTCTTCAGAAGAAAAGGTAATAGAGAGTATCAGGCAGCATAATGTGACATTAGTTTTCTCTGCTTTTTTACCACCCTAAGGCTTGAGGAGCAGGGTGAAATAGAGAGAGAGGCATGAAGTGCAGTTGCAGTCCTGCCCCCACCAGCCCACATTTGCTCCTCACCCTCCCTCCCTCCCCATCCCCAGGCCCCCAAAAACTCATTACTGCGCAGGTGACCAAACGCTTTGCTGGGGAATAGCAACTTGCACGGATGGAGCTTTTGTGTGCTGGCTACAGACCAGATAATCTCTCTATGCATCATTTAATAAGAAAACCACTTCACAGTCCTTACAGGCTTGAGTTTCTTACATATGACACGCTCTCATCAGAATCCGTGGACTAAAGTCAGTTAGGGAAAAAAAAATAAAATAAAAAAAAAACTAAAAATGAAGGGAAATAAAAAGAAAGCAAGCAGGATTGTGTAGCATTCCCCCCTGCATGTCTCCCTTTGAGCACACTGCCCTCCGTATTCAGTTCAGATCTCCAGAGCCTGCGAAAATAATGATAATGGGTCTGCTTCCCTTGACCTCTTGCTCCCTTATAAATCAGAATCCTATAGACCTTTCCCAGAGCGCGAGGGCCCTCCTCTGTATTTGAGCCTGTGAAGGTAAGTATTTTATACCAAGGCGGTTTTAACCCCATGGGCGTGCTCCCTGGGCTCCAGAACTTGCTGTAGACAAGCACCTCAGCGCTTTTACTGCAGGAATATTTTGATTTATTCAGCCGCTTCATTCATGAAATAAAAACAAAATAATTACCCAGATCCTAGCTTAAATTTCAGCCAGTGTTAAGATGAACTGATTCTCTGTGCTCAGAGAGAAAATAATTGTGAATTTGATTGCAAAGCATGCTCTGTTTGAAACTATGTCACCTTCTTACCCAAAATTATTGGAGGGGTGATGCAAATTTGGGGTATCTGTTTTAGGCTAATATTTTAACTCCAAGGATAAGCCTACATAGGGCAGGAGGTACTTTTCTCCATTAATGGCCTGCTGTTTCCCAGGAGCAGATTTTCCCCAGAGAAGGAGCCCTTTTGTTCCTCTCGAGCTACTCAAATGAACTTTGAAATTTGTCCAATTGATCCTTGCTTTGAGGGAGTCCCAGCTGATGTAGCTGGCTTCATTTTTAGCCTTTTCAGGAGTAGGAGATCTGCCAAAACCATATGTAGAAGAGAGGACAGCTACAAAAGGTTCTTACCACCCATATGAGTTCAAGAAATCCTATGGCTGCTCTAAATTTGATTGTTGGTCCCTGGGATTTGTGTACCTGGGGATCAAACTACCACAAAGGGACCAACAGCTGCCATGTCACTAATCCTCAGGATTTCCAATTGGAAATCAAACTGGAACCTGGTCTCAAAGCTTCAACATGCTTTAATTGTACTAAGAACAATACTCATTGATTCAAGAACAGAACAGTAAAAGTGAGGCTTTTTTATGTATTTCTACTAAACTTTTCTTTATCAGCCTGAAATAGCTAACAAGAAACAGCAATGTACACCCCATGACAGTATCCCTCTAGCCCTCCATAAAAATGTATATTCTAAAACAAAACGTATCGATAAGTTTTCTACTCAGATTTTTCTATTCATCATGCAGTTGCTGCTTTCGGTTCACCACGATATTAGAATATATTAATCTTAGCTACTGCAGGTGCTTTGGTAAATTCACAGATGGGTAGGGCACCAACGACAGAGGAAATAAGGAGTGAAACCAGCAGGAACAAAAATGCAGTAGACATCAGTATGTCACTGTTCTTTGCCTCCAATATCTATGTCTGCAAAAATGTGTTCTTTGGTGTTATGTCTATAAAATGTAAAAATCAAAGTTAATACAGACAGAAGGTAATGATAAATTATCTTTTCATGTCCCCCTTGGATCTTATACAAATAAAGACAATAAATGTGAGAACTCAGCTATGACAGCAAACTGTGTCAGCAACTCTGAGCTGAAATTATACCACAGAATAGTATTCTAAGGATAAGGGGCAAGTGAAAATAAAAATAATAATAAAAAAACTAAAACTTACTAAGTAAATTTACAAAAAAAATCCAGAAGAATTGCCTTTACAAAATCACATCCAGTTCATACACTACAATCAAAATGTACTCAAAAGCTCAGTCTCTCCTGAAAGGACTGTCTTGACAGAAAGAGGGTAATTAACATTGATGTCACACTCCTGCAAGTCATCAGTTACTCTGTACCACATAAAAAGCCTTGTATAAAATATTATTAATATTCCTAGACAAATGCTCAGTCCTCTCTAGTGGACCCTACATTAGTGCATCTCTTTATCCTACCTACCTATATTCTTTCTTTTGGATTTAAACAAGTCAAAAACTCACCTTATGCTACTGCAGAAGCAATTTTTATTTTTGAAGGTTAATCCAACTCAGCAGGATTTAGGGATGGCACTTTTGCTTGGTCGTAGGCATGTTGGCTCAGGCCAGACAGCTGTTTGGACATTCTCCACTGGGAATCTTGCCCTCAACACCCACAGTTGATGCACATACATGGTCTACTGGCTGCCTACTTCCATGCCCATCTGTTCAGATGGCATGGTGCCCACTCACAAGTTCGCTGGATCCTTGCCCTTAGTGTGTAGATGCCAGGCAATGATGGGCTTAGACGGGCAGCCTGCAAAAATACTGAAAGTGATCATTTTTTTCCTGTAGGAAGTCCTTCCTCTGCGATAGCACTGAAGCATGGACACCACATGCTACCCTACACTTAATAACACCTGTGGACGTATATGTGCCAGAAATACAAAGAGGGGGAGGGCGGGGATTAAATAAAAAATGGAAGGGTACAAAATAAAAAAATCGCACGGATTCCTGTGTAAGAATATGCTCTACATCGTCAGCGGCAGTGGAGGGATACTTGGGTTAACTTGAAACAAACTGGCTCAAACATCAGAGCATCATGGCCGTGGCCACATGAACTGAGGCACAGTCTGGTTCATCCTGCTTCCCAGGCTGGCCTACTTCTGAGACCCAACTTAGCTCAAAACTGCCCTGGGCACCATGCATCAGGCACTGGCCATAGAGTATAAAAATTTCAAAGGCAGATCATACCAGTGGGAACCAAATCCAGACCTGTCTAAAATCGTTTACCTTCAATGCATATTCCATACATGCCATACTACAGAAAATATTCCATGGTGTGACTAAAGGTAGAGAGTAAAAAATGTCATTTGAACACAGGCTAATTTTAATTATCATTGCCCTTTGACATAGTAACTGAGAAAATCCTACTTTGTAACAAGAGATTTCGATTATAAAAAAATGTAGAGAAGAAAAAAAGCTTCCTTTTTTTTTTAAGTCCAACATATTGCTGATATTTTAGGACAAAGTAGCAATGTTAAAATCAGAATCTAATTTTCTTTCCAAATATAGTAAGCAATATATAGTAATAATTTCATTACTTTAAATAATAAGCTACTTTTAAAATTAATATTCTTTAAACTATTCCAAAATAATATTTTTATTAACATTTTAATTGACATTATTTGCACAACTTTAAACGTGTATATAAATCCCATGATATTTTTACAGACCCTTCCCATTTCTTTAGCTGTCCTTCATATGGGAGTCATTGGAAAAGTTGCCTACGACAGTTTCTGCTCTTTGATTAGATGATTGAAACTTTTCAAAGGAAGGAGAGGAAGATCAAAGTGATCTCTGCAGCAGAGAGTATTTTCCAACACAGTCTTTCAGGACTCCTCCTATCAAACTATAGAACAAACTATCCCACTTAGAAACACTCAGGGAAAATTAGTAAAGCGAGCTACAAATACCCAGGAAACATATTTGTGAAATTATTCTATCGAGTGTTTTTCTCTTTTTTCCTTCCCCTTCCCCTTGCAGAGCACACCCCAACACTTCTCTAACAATTATGGATGCTTGCTAGCAGGCTGAAGAGATATAAATGCTACGGCATGGCTGGATCTGCAACTTGGCTTGGGGCTCTCATCTACTCAGCAGTGGAAGCCTCTGCTCGAAGGCACATTTAAGCTGCATCTAACTTAGTGTTTACTCTGGGGTGACTGGATTTGAGAGCACCGTCCCTACCCTAGAGAATTGCTTGCTGCGTGGAGACATCAGTCTTGTCTTTGAGCATGCTCTGCTGAATCAGTCATGTGTGACTACTTGATCTGTTTTGGTCTGGACATATTGTCAAATCGTTGTGTCCAAGTTTCACAGGAGCAATGCCGAAAAAGTCCTGGCTCCAGAATGAAATTAAATTTATAAGGACCACAAGCCAAAAAGTTGCTATGAACGCCCAGGGAAAAAAAATAAAATCAAAGAACCTGAATAAAAACTATTTTGCTCTGACTTCCAAACTTGGTTCAACTGCTTTAATCTGAAGGGAAAAAAACCCAAACACTAACACGACCTCCTTTCTAACTTTTAGGTTACTGATTCCAGACAACACTGAGGTGAAACACTGGCTTTTACAATGGAAAGTCCTTTGTTTTTGTCAGTAGAGGAGTTTTCACAAAGTATTGGAAGGAACATCTCCTAACACAGGTCACGGCTGAAAACCCCCATAGCCAAGCGTTATTAAAAACTATTCAGAAATCAAAATTAGAGACTGTAACACAGAACCACTTGGATAGTCATCTAGATACTATCAATCTGACAGGTATCTAACTCGCCACCTGCTCCCCCTTCCCTCAGTACAAATAACCTGAGTAAGCTTGTGAATTCTTTTTTTTTTTTTCCTCCAGCCCTGTTGGCTCATATTAGTCTTTCATATCATCATGACCTGTAATCTCTTAAAAAAAAATAATCGCTATTGCTTATTAGCATTTTTCAGAGGAACAAAGTGCATACGCAGCAGAAGAAAGAATGAAGCAAAGTTTTCAAACAGGTTCTCCCAGGTGCCATTATAAATGCTAACATGAAAGAAATTGCGTAATCAAGGTAATAACTGATCTACTTCAAGCAGCTTTTTAAGCAAATGGATGGCTTTGCAAAGGTCAATTAGCAGAACGACTCCTTCCTATTCTATTTAACATCAAGATAGTCAGTTAGGAAAATAATAAAAATATTTAAAAGCTCAACTTCACTCTTCCTTTGAGATTTCTCAGTTTTGTGTTTAAATCACAACCTTGCAGAAAACCAGGTAGTACAGAATTGGTTGCTAATACTGTTACCCAGCTCTGGGATTCTCCACTTGCAATTGGCCTCATTGCACACAAGAATAATATCCTAGCACTTTTACCAAAAGCTGCTGACACAGTAAAAGGACTGTAATGCAAAGGTTAGAGTTTGTCTGGGTTTTTTTTAAACACCAAAATGAGTTCTTCAAATCTGTATTGGGCTTCAGGGTTCTTGACTTGATTCTTTGCCACATGGGTTAAAAAGAAAAAGAAATTGTCATCCACTTCTGTCTTCACAAAGGAAGAACTACAACTGCAAAATGCTGTTGTCCACATTGCTTAAATATTATTTATTTACCCTTCCTAGACAAAGAAAAATCTCAAATAATCCAACACTCCATGTGCTGAAGACAACATGTAGGAGAAGGAAGTGTATATTTCTGATCCAACCACACTGAATCTCCTGGTTTCACTCTTATGGCATTGCCCTGACAGCAAACCACATAACGCTAACCCAGCGGATAAAGAAAAGAAGAAATTGAATTATGCTGTTTGAAATCTCTGAAGTGTCTAGACAGACTGGAAATTGCCCCTGATTTCATTTTCCTCATTCTGTTCTGATAGAGAAGTCACCTATCTTACATAGAATAGAAAAGCCTCAACAAAACCGAACAAGAATCATCCACTGCCATCCAAAATGTGGGCAGTGTATAAACACAGTACTTACTCCAGGTATGCTCTCAGAGAAGTCACTGACCTTATAAAAAAACAACCCACAAATAAATAAATATACAAAAGAATGTAAAAAACCCCAGAGCAACAACAAGAAGCACCTCAGGAAAACAAATGAGCTAAATGTAATTAGAGGCTTTGTTGGTACATTAAATCAGAACTTTGACTGCATATATACCATGCTGTCAGTAGTCACAAACGCACATGACATAACAGAGGGGAAAAGGCTTTGATTTGTCACTTGTGTGCTGGATTTCTTCCTTTTCCATTCCCAGTTCAACGAAGGCTTTCCAATAGCACCTGCCACTGTATCTCTTTGCTTCTCCACCCCTTGACATGGATGAGGAATCAAGATGGTAGTGTTTATAGAAATGTTAATATAAATATTTTATCTAAACTATGCTGGACTTCGCCTCAGAATTTTTTGTTTGATATCTCCCTGGAAGGGATCCATTTCTTAGTTGAAGGCATGAAAAAATGATGAATTTACCAATTCTCTTGGTAGTTTCCCACTAGTCTTTGCAAAATGTACTGTAACTCTCATTTTATTTTGGGGGGCTTCCAACTTCCAGACGTTTCATCTTGCATTGCCTTTTTCTGCTACATTAAAGAACCGTTTGGTGCCCAAAGTTGTCCTTTAATGTAGGTAAGTATGAAATCAATTGCCTTTCAATTTCTTTCAGATAATTTAAACATGCTGAGGTCTTTAAGTCCTTCATCGGCAAGACAATTTCCCAAACCTCCAATACTGTATTTTCCTGCCTCTTCCTTTCATAATCTTTGTTATTTTAATACCACTGCTCTAGTTTCCTTTTCATCACTGCAACTGAGACACATGAATGTTCACTATCTTTCTTCTTCATTTTCCACATACAAGGGTCAGCCTAAAATTTTTGACATCAAAACACCCATAGGAGCTACGTTTTGCAGCAAAATCTCAGAATACAGTTCCTATTTCAGGGTACAGCATAACCTGTTTTTCCCATATATACATATATTTGGATAAATTAAATTGCACTCTCAGCCATTAAGCAATCCAGATCACTCTCCACAAGTGCCTTTACCCAGACCTATTTGCCAGTCCATCAATCTTCGCTTTATTTTAAAATGTTATTAGAACTGTTCTATTTACTTTCCTATCATGGATAAAAAGAGTGATTAGTGTCAAGCTTAATACTAGTCCCTGGAGAACAACTCTAAAAATTCACCCAGTTGATGATGATTCTCCAGGGACTACTTTCCGAAACGTGTAAATTAATCAGTTCTTAATCCATTTAACGTGTGCTTCACTGATACAGCTCATAGCTAATATTTAATCAGAATGTCACATACTATTAAGTCGAGTGACTTACAAACTTTCAGCATACTTACGAATATGGCTGCCTTTTTCAATGAGATTTGCATCAAAAGATAGTGATGTTCTTAATTTCTTCATTTTTTTTGTTCAGTTATGATGATTGATATTGAGGATCTTCACAGCTTCATGGCTTTTTTTAATTGAACCCCGCAACAGCTTTTCCATTTGTTGATCCAATATTCTGTTAGGTTAATCTGCCTGTATTTTTTTCCAAGTCATGTAATTTTTTTTTAGTATTGACACAATGAGTATCCTTTTTGAGCATTTTGTAATTTCCATGACAACCCAATATTTTTTTAAGGCTGCAATCCACAGAAACAGACCTCCCCAGAAACCTTAAAGACTCTGGCATGACATTTAAGTTTCCTAAAATTTTGTGAAATTTTGCTAATTTTTCTAAAATTAGCATCACTGGTAGATGTGATTCAACATGGTTTTAGTCATTCATAGCATGGAAAATTCATCACTAGTTTAAAATCATGCATGGTTTAGAATAAAAAGAAAAGTTTAAAAATAGAAAATCAACAACACGAAACAAACACAAACTCAAATCCCCACAAATAATTATTGACTGTTGCCCTTTTTCTATCATGGCTATTAATAGTTGCATCGTCTTAAGCGTATGTCTGTAACAGCACAGCATTAAGCTTTCCAAATTAAAGACAAAACAAGATTCTTGAAATTACCCCTGTGCACAGAGTACAGAATTTAAAGAATTGGGGAAACTGCCAGACACAGTAAAAGTATCAGGTTTGTCCAGGGCTTGCAGGATTCCCCTCAGCAATACAATATCTGGAGGGGAGTTTGTTACGGGGAAGATTTTATATACTTCAGCATTCGGCTGCTTTTCCCTGTGTTAAATGGTCTGTCTAGCTCTGTAACGAGTGTCATTACAAAAACCAGACAATTAGTCAATATATAGATTCACTGATTATAGATTTATAAAATGGGGAATGTACAGCACACTAACAGAAAGAACAAAACTACCTGGAATCTACAATTTTCATGTGCTAGAATAATGATGTAAATTTGGCAGTGCACTACATTTTATACAATCATCTTTTTTATCTGTAAGGAAAGTAGCCAAATCAAAAGTGGGATAATTTCTCTTGTTTATACAGGTGTACATACATTCAGAAAGGCAGAGGCAAGAAAGAATACTGCATTGTGATGATTTTTAAAATATCTGCTTAAATGTTTTTGCAGGTTTAAGCATGTGTGTGTGTGAATGTGGAATGCAAGGGAAGATAAATCCCTTTAAATCATAATTTATATTATAAATTCAGTAATTTATTATGCATTGTGATAGAAACTAATCTGTAAACTATTTTCTACATAGCTCTAGATGTATCAAAATGTAAACAATTTTCTGAATAAATATCTTAAAATGTTCCAGTATCAGCATACAAACAGCCGTTCTCTTCCCACCTCAAATATCCACAACGCTGTAAATGGAGATTGACCTAAAAAAAACTACTCCAGATTTGAAGATCATCAGATCTATTACACAAACCCACTCAGGCATAGATACAGTGGTCGTTGTAAATGTTCAGAAAAATTAGCATAAAGACACATGTAACTCTAATAGGTGGTTAAGTATAACCAGTGGGAAGTGGAAATGGTTATTTGCATATATACTACTGTGAGAATTAATCTATTTATGGCGCAAAGGCACACAGAAACGTGTGATGGTGTATTTTTACCCTCCTAAACTTTATTCTTTTAATAATTACAGAAAGATTAAGAGGTAGTCGAATGGTGTAGGTGGACTTTTCTTAAAACTGCTTGCATATGCTTTGTAAGTGATATTTTTCTGAGCCTAACACCCTCTGTTTTGTAGGTCATACGGATATCTACAGACTGTGAGGATACTGAAGGCGCTTGTCCTTTAGCCTTCTGCCTCACCACATGATTGAGCATCCATATACCTTACAACCATACACCCTGTCGAGTGTTATTCTCTTACATATCACAATTTACCTCGCTTTCTCCACTCAAACATGCAACCAAGCTGAGCAACAAGCTGCTTCAGCTGCCATGTCATTTCAGTTTTTACACATCTTCTCTTTTTATGTGTGCTCTACATCTCCGTGATGTCTCATCTCCCCGTTCCACTGCCATAGGCTACAAGTCAGGAACAAAGCGGAGGCTCAATGTCAAACAGAGTGAAAATGGGAAAATATCATAGAAGAGAAAATTAATGGGCACAAACACAGCTCTAAAACTTCCATCCTTCTGGGCTTTGCAACTTTCCCTCGTTTCTTGGCAAAATCTGAAGTGGAAGAGAGTAATAGTGTTTGTGTAGAAAATGTCTTATAAAAGCATTTAGCTAAGGAAAATACAAACCAAACAAATTCAAGGTTGAAGAGTTTGTCTTGCATATTAAGGAATAAATAATCCCATGAAACGTGAAATAAGCCTCCTTTTATTGCAAATATTAACCTTTTTCCTCTCCCCTCTCTGCTCCTGCCTTCTCCCTTTCCCCTGACCTACCACCATGGCTTGTGCAGGTTCACGTTTCCAAAAATACCTCAGCAATTGATAGACCTGAGTCTATGACACAGAAATGGAGACTGAGGGTGTAATCTTGTCTTCTCTACCTGAACTGAGGCATTTCTCTGATTTCAGACTGGGAAATTTCAAGGCAAAACACATGTGAAATCTCACTCTTATCAACAGTTTCACTAGATATGTCTTTTGAATAGAAGTGTTACCTTTCGTTTTTTCTTACTGTTTTGTTTGGGTGTTTTTTCTGTAATAAACATTTTTGTTTTTCTAAGGGAAATACAATGTTTGCAACCTATATTTGAAAAAAAAAAGTACACCAAAAAAAAAACCCCAAAACCACCAAACCCCAGGAAACAATACTTTTAAAATGGTTGATTCTACCCACACTGACTTGGTCAGCAAATACACAGATTTCCATCACATGGAATCATGGTCTTATATGACATTAGTTAATCACTTACTATGAAATCTAAGTCACAGCCTAAGCATTTTTAAAAAATAGGGACTGCATATTTCTGTAAAAAAAAGTAGAGGTTCTAGAGCACACTACTGTATGAGGAAAAGATCACAATTTTTTTTATTCGCATAGTATAAAATTATCTTGTTCTAGAAAATATAATCTGGTTCAGAGTCTTATCTCCCCCATCCCCAAATAAGTTTTTTGGGGTTTGTTTGTTTGTTTGTTTTTTAAATAGCACTCCTCTTCTCCCTGTAGATCCTCAAAATTAAACATCAGAGTAAACACTAATATTAAAAATATTACCATTGGTATTGTATTTGGATGCAGATACTTGATTTATCGGCTAAATTATTTATTCAAGAGGTCATATCACACTTTACGCAACCCTGTTTCTTACTGTTTACAAACCTTACCTGGCCTTATCATATGTAACCTTAATAAACTCTTTCAAATTTCAGTACTTACAGCCTTTCATTATTTGTAACACATAATTTTTGATTCTGAACTAACAAGTTATAACTGAGCTTAATGCAGATTATACATGCATTTTTTTTTAACATTTTTCAGATGAGCAAACCAGTGTAGAAAAATAAAATGCCTCCTTTTTTGGGGTGTGTGCATTCATGATGCATCTTCAGTCTGTTTATTAAGTAATCATATCTGGGTACAAGTGTCAACACAATTTACGTTTTGAATAATGTGGAGCAGATAACCTCAATTAACAAGTAATTAGAGTCATTTTCCTATTAAGCAGTTTCCCTAATTGTTTTTGAAACCTGGAACTAAAATTGTAATAAATAATAAGCGGCCAAAACATGTCCCTGCATTAGCTTAATCCACGCTATTCCACTGGAGCCTGGGAAAAACAGAGCAGAAATAAGGGATGAATATTGAGAGATGAGAGAAATGCTGTTTTGTGGCTGTGAACCCCTGCACAGCTCATTCTTTTTTTGGTGACTTTTTTTGTTGTTTTTTTTTTTCCTTAAACATGATTCTATTTCCTTTCCCTCTCTTTTCACTCCCTTGATTTCTTATATGAACATTTAATGGACAAAATATTTGACTTAATCATTACTGCAGACTGACTAGAGCTTACCATGGAAAAGCCATCCCACAATGAACACGTAGGGTATGATCTCTGTTGAAATACAGTTTGCAGTAATACAAGCTAATTTGATACCTCATATTCAACCTTCCCAACATACTTTACCTCTGTTTATGTATAAAATAACAAGCCCAACCAGGGCTGCCCAAAGAATTTGTATAGAAGAATTTGTGGGTTTGCTGCTGGTCATCAAAAAACCATCCTGCCCTTTGATATCAGTCTTTAAATAGATACACCTCATATGTCCAGTAAAATAAATATACTCGGAGATCATAAAAATTTCACTTGTATTTCTCTGCTTATACTACATGAAACAATGGAAAACATCTATGTTGCATTTTGTCTGCCACACTTAAAAATGAGGAAAAAAAAATAAATCTATTTAAATACAAAAAGAAATTCTGCTCTTCACCCTTAGATGAAACAAGACAAGAAACTAAAAAGTAACAGAAAACCTACCCAAAAGTCCCAGGGAAAGAAAAAATAATATTCTCTTCACCTGCAAACTCCTGCCTAAGTCAAAGCCTCTGGCCTTGCAGATACATTTATCACAACCGCAGCTGGAGAGCTGCATTGATAGGATGTACCATTTTTGCCTGAAGGTAAGGAAAGAGAGATTTCTTACGGTCCATGAAGGATCCAAAGTACCTGTGACTACTCAGAAAGGCTCTTAGTTAATATATATACATCTAACTAGACTTCCGCCCTGCCCCACAAATAGACACTTTGCTGTTGTGTCTATGTTTAGCCAGCCTTGGAAGAGTACAGGACTTGCACTCTCTGTATTTAAAAAAAAAATAATCAATAAGGTAACAAATCAAAACCAGACCCCTAAAAAAATAAAACTGAAAAACCTAGGAAGATATCTTGAGAAATTCCGGGAAAAACTCTGGCGGCTATGAGAGGACATGAGCTGTTCAGAAGGAGTACAAACATTTAAATAATATATCTTGCTGGAAATTAGGCTTTGTGAGAAATCCCATTGATTTCTTTTAAGTCATTTTATTAAAAGGTCTATTAATGCTTGGCTTGCACTTTGTGGCTATGAGAGATGTTGGAATGAAGAGCTATCAAAGGTGACTATCAAAGTTTTTTTTCCTTTTTTTCCATTTAACTTTTTCTAACTATTAAGCTGCTCATTTTGTGGAGACAATCATTAGTGTCTTTAATGTGAAACAAAGCTTCTGGATAAGAGCTGCTAGCTGAAGATCAATATGAAAGATATCATTTCAGTTACAGCTTTAATAACTGTAACAATAGGGAGCCTGGCATTGCCGGCTTTATGCATTAATGTAATTTAGAATCTGCCAGGTACAAATCTTATCAAACATTAGCAGTGGCTGCATTGGGATTTTCTAGGTAAGAAAACCGCGTGATAAATGGGAAGTATTTTAAAGGTAAACTTTCATGTAATCAGGCTCATCTGCCATAAAACCATGAAAGAATTTACATGAAATCAAAAATAAACCCAAAAGAGATTCTTGGGAAATGGTGGTAGTTTTTAAGGAGCTGGTGGCTGCACAGGCACATCATGTGCTCAGAGTATACTAGGATGCCTCTTTTGTTTAGATCATCATAAAAATCATACAACCAAGACAGGAGGATTAGGAGCCTCAGCCAAATTTAGTGCAATTAAAGATTTTTTTACAAAACATCGTATGTAGGAGTCCAACACCTACCTGGCTGGGCCCTGCATGGCTTTCACCTAAGCCACAGAATAGATGAGAGGCTTTTTCCCAGGCTGCCAGCAAAGCACCAGCTCTGCAGACCAGAAGCATGACCCTTCCTCCAGCCAGGATCCACAGCTCCACACAGCTGCAGAAAATTCCACCTTCCCATCTCATTTCTTTCAGCCCACCTGCCTCCCAGTTCCTCAGCTCCCTACTTACTCTGAGCTTTTCGCAGTCACCAATCCATTGCCCCCATCTTACCCATGTTTTTGAGGTTTTCATGGTGGTATCATCCTTATTCTTCTACAATAGTTTATCTACAGTCAGGTTATTTCTTTTCCCAGCTCTTCAATTGCTTGATTTAAAAAAACAAAACAAACCACACACACACATTCACCCAAAAGAAAAGAAAATCAGGCCTGAAAATGTGAAAACACAAATTTTGGATCTTCGCTACAATCTTCTTAAAATCTGGTGCAACCAATTGGCAGTTTTTTAAACAATTTGTTTAACTTGTGTCCAAATGTCTTCAGGTTTTAGTGCTTACAGGTGGCCACTTTAGATTTACACTTTAATTTTGAGAAAGATCTAAACTGGGAACACTGAATTTTCAGTTTATCATTTGCTGATAAAAAATGGAAAGCTCAAAGTTGAAGTAGCCAACTACTGAAAAGAGTTGGCACCTGGCACTTTAATTTTTAAACATTGGGGTGTTTTTTTTGTGTGTGTAATGAAGTTATAAAGTGAAAGTCTAACTTCAGGACCACAACCAAGAAGAATGAGCTCTTAAGGATGACAGAAATGCTGATGTGAAGCTCAGTTGGTCCAAAACTGAGGTTTGGTCCAAATAAACATGCAAAAGTTTGGAAGCTTGTCTGGGTTTTCTACCTGCCTTGGGGCTAGAGATGTCATGAGAACAGATTCACTCATCACAGCTGCAGTGCTTCCAGTTCTGGCCACGGATGAAATATCCAGGAAAACAATCTTTCTTGCAGAGCTCTGGGGGGTGGGGAGAAGTAAGTGAAAATAGGAAAGGGTATTTCTGTCTTTCAAATTTGATTCCAAAACTGGGGGAAGAGTCAGAGATTAGAAAGGATAGTATGTATTTTTTTTTTATTTTGCTTTATTTGGGTTTTGACTGTGCTCTTAAATGCAACTTTTTACTGTAACTGCCAGAATACATGGCAGCTCAGATACTCAATAATCATGAGAAGAGCAAAACTGTTTCTAAAGTTTAGGCATATTCAGTACTGTCCCTAAAGTAACAAACATAAATTGGTAGTATTGCCCTCTGAAATACAAAGAAAACTGTTATATTTTATTTTCCCCATGGGCTGTATACTGAAAAATATAGCTCCTTCTTTCCTCCAGGTGCAGAGTCTTGGCCCCTTTGAAGGAGAAGGTTTCAATTCCACTCTTGCCATGACTGTGAAGTCGCAGTGTGTGCACACATTCACATCCAGAAGCAGAAAATCACAGATGATCAAGACCTACTTCCATTAAGGCTATGAACCTTAACCAAATCAAGAAATCAAATCGAAAACAAAATACTACCACGTTAACATGACTCGATTGAATCCTGCACTTATTGCTCCTG